>JAAVUH010000047.1:0-144771 GCA_014899045.1 Fusarium palustre | reverse complement strand
ATATATATATATATATATATAGGATTGATAGATGGGTGTCAAGCAGAATATCAAAGCAGAGGATGTGATGACATTAGATACAAATAGGAATCGAACCGCCTTAGTCCAGATCGGATGCTAAGAACCCAAGACGAACAAGGTAAAGAAAAAAAGCAGACTCCACCGTTGGTCGACCTAGTCGAGCATTTTGGCAGATGGAATTGTCTTCCTAGTTAATTAAAGGGTGCCCTTTCGGAGGGTCTTGGCCCGGAATCCAACCCATATCGAGTAAATGTTTCCTGATTACTTGGACAATGGAGGGATTAGTCGGAAGAAGCAGAAGCAGGAAAAGAAGAACCCTGAAGGTCTGATGAAGCAATTGAGGCGAAAGATTTAGAGTTGAGCAGGAATGAGCACGTTTTATCGGGATTAGCAATTCAAGATCCACTACAAAACTCCACCAAAGACTCTAAGAGGCCCCCAAAAAGTCTCAGAGATACTCCACAAGTACCGGAATTCGAGACTCATCGCCTCCCATATCTGGTCATTAAGACACTAGTTATTCTAACCATGACACGGAATAATATCTCATCATTAATAACCTTCTCTTCCCGCGGTAGCAGTCCTGTGCATCGACCTCTTTCCTGCCGTTGATATAGCTTCTCAATTTTCCGGGTTCCAATCCATTTTAATTCCCCTCTTCTCGCCTCCCGGAGATCCAAGACTCTTGGAACCAGCTCAATTGTTCTCAGCTTGGGACAGTGGACCACCTCAACTCCTGGCTTATTTACTTTACTTATTATCCCGGGGACGACCACTCATTCTCTGACTCAAATCTCCGTATTCCGCTCCAACTCTTTCCTGATCTGCTGTTGCCAATACCCTCCGTCAAGCATATTCATCAGCAGAATCACCAAATATGGACCACGGATCTATGGGCGGCGACGGCGCGGCCTGCAAGGTCGAGGTAATGAAGCACTTGGCCAGGAATCCCACCAATTGATATCATCTAACAAGTCTCAGATGCTGTGGAATTGGAACACGATTGACGCGTGCTTCCTTGCATCATCCTGGCAGATTAAGAACCAAGGCATGATGGCCGCTACTTGTATCGGCGTTATCCTTTTGGTAATTCTCGTCGAGTTCTTCCGACGTCTAGGAAAGGAATATGATGCCCTCCTCCAGCGCGGTTTCCAGCGCCAAGCTACGACGCACAGCGTTGCTATCGCCGCCGCCGGATGCACGGGAGCAGTTGTACCCACGCGCCAGACTCTGACCTACCGAGCATCACCTCTCCAGCAGTTTATCCGCGCCTTTATCCATGCCGCTACGTTCGCAGGAGCTTACATTGTGATGCTGTTGGCCATGTACTTTAACGGCTACGTCATCATCAGCATTTTTATCGGTGCCGGGCTGGGCAAGTTCTTCTGCGACTGGCTAGTCGTGAGGATCGATTTGGAGGGTTTGGAGAGCCCTGGGGACAAGTCAAAGGGAATTGAAGAGACCACGGTGTGCTGTGGTTAGATGTGAATATGAGTGTGGATTGTTTGATCAAGCCGTTGAGATGTACGTGTATTTTGCATAATGAGTTGTTGTTGTTGTTTTAGCGATACCCGGCAGAAGCACTTTAGAGTTGAATAGATTCAAGCATTATGGTTACGTGACGTTCATTTAAGGTTGGCGGGAATACGCTACTAGTCAGTATGCTGTGTAGGAAGTTTTGCTTGCCCGAACCCCAACTTTTATGTCTCATCAACTTCATGGACACATGCTCTTTTCTCATCGTGATGTCCAGTGGCGATGTAACAATTGAGAAGACAGCAAGACAGACCACAGTATGAGAAATATGCAAGTAAAGAAGCCAGCCATGGCCCTGGAAACGACAAAAAGCGAGCATGGCACATGAGATTGCAATGATCCTGCAGTGTTTCACAAAACTCGTGACATGTTTCATAATGAGTAGTTAATACAAACATTTCGGATCATAATTATAATTAAACTTGTTCCGCTTAAAGGGAAAACAACCCGATAGTTGTTGAAACGGGACATTTAACTGGCCCCTAAGCCGTTAGCCTCTGATATATCGTTCGCGAATCGCCTACAAGACTGTTGTGTCACATGTGAGCCTGAGCACGACTGTTTGAGGCAACATTGTCTAAACTAAAATAGGATAGCCAATCGCTGAAGATTCAAATCTAACTTGACACTGAAGCTGAGGACAAGGATGACGATCTGGTCTAGGCCGACACCTGTTTGGTGTTGCACATAGTATGGAGTACTGTAGTACTAGTGGGGTAGTTAAAACAAACTCGAAATAACTTGCTCATATATCTCTCACTTCACAAAGTCCACGTTCAGAATCTACTCAAGCACTCGTTTCTGAAGATGTCAAATGGTGCTTATACTTCTTCAGCGTCTTTCAGCCGCCGGGAGAAAACACGCTGAAATTGCCAAGGGGCTATCTTAAATAAATAAAAAAGCTCGTATTGGATCTGTAATTTGGTAGCGGATCGAATGTTGATTGCAAAAAGTCAGAGCCGCCTCGGACGAGAATGGTGGCTTCTTGCGCTGTGGTAGAATCACATTAATAAATACGTGCTCAATCCAGCTCCAGCAAACTTATGACCTGGGGCGACTTACAATAAACAGCCCCAACCGCCGTCAGATTGACCACACCATAGATTAATACATCACTACTACTAGTCACGACAAAGACCGCGTGCAGTAGTTATCATTTACAGGCGATACTTTGAAGCTATATCTATCTGGCTTGTTGATTATTGCTTATTCTTGTTCCTTCGTTCAACCAATACCATTCCAGAATTAGAGTTCTGGGCTGTACTCTGTACTCAACAGACCGTCACCATGTCTTCATACTCTTCCAGTATACCAAGTTCCTTCTCAGCATCACCAACTTCAAGCTTCGCGTCACTCTCCTTCGGCACCCAGTCCTCTTCATCATCAAGAGAAGGTGGAACCGTCAATGATGAGATCGGCATGATCAAGACTTGGTTCTCGGTACTGACCGACGCCGAAAGAGCATCTGCCCTCGACTCCATCGCCGAACTACCAAGCCTGCGAGAAATCGAGCCCTTGATCCAAGCACTCAAGGACCGCAAGAAAGAGCTGTGGAAGCAACAACAAGAGCTCATCATCCAACCACCAGTGAAGCCCAAGTGGATCATGCCGGCATTTCCACACAACTCCCAGGATCCTCGATGGGCAGCTAAGTGGCTTCGAGCTCTAAGGCTGCACAAATACGAGAAATGTCTGGTAGGGTTGTCTCCAGCTCAGGTATCACGTCTGGAAGACGAGGACTTGCAGAAACTGGGTATAGACACCGTTGGTGCAAGAACCAAAATGCTTCGAGTGAGTATTCCCAGATTTTGACGTGGTGTTGATTAAAAACAACTAACGTTGTCAAGGCGATTCAGACCAGATGAACTAGATACCTATTCTGTTTGTTTTCTGTCCTGTGTACATGTACAGTCAGACGATCAACTGGCTTGGTCATGACGGCTGCCCTTTTTTATTATTTTTTTTATAATCGTCCAAGAGACGGACATTCATTGTTGGACATTTTTCTTGAAAAATGAGACTTGGTGAGGGACAAAAGCGTTATCATCGACACTCGATATAATGTTAAAACTGGTAACGCAATTGATGGAAGGGTCCAAGTTGTCGACAGGTAGTCGTCAGCGGCCTGAGATCTGGCATTAGTCCATGGTATTTAAATGGTTTGATGCAGGGAATTAGTGGCGTTGGGGTGTGAATTTATGTACCTAGGGAGGACGAAAAACTAGGCCGTATCCGGGCATTGCACAAGCTGGCGTGGAGGTTGTTCTTAACATATTTGCATAGGTACTGAGTAGATATCTACTCATACACTATTGAGCTATAAAAATACAGATTATTGCCATGTTTAACCCTCTGTGTATGCTCTTGGTATATGATATTGATTAGCGGCAGATCTACGATCCAATGCTGGTCTGATAGTAAATTCAACGTGACCTCAACATCTCGATGTGACGCTGGATTTCTGTGTGAATCACGCGGCTATGACTTTTGTACCTGTAGTCACACAGCAATCAGCAATTTCATTCTCGATATACTTACTAGCCTACAAAGATCAAACAAACCCTCAATCGAATTACACTTGAACCATATCTCCCTTAAGTCGCCCTTTTTGATCTACCTTACCCTACAGTACCTGATTTGGTACTTGCTCAAGTTAAAGCAGGTGGTGCTTGCGCAACGCAATTGCGACCGGCAAGACCAAAAGCCAATAGACTCGACTCAGTTCAGCCCGGCGTCCCATCAACTCAGCGGATCCATCCAAGGTATCTCACTCACTCATCCATCCATTCATACATCAATCGACTGAGGCTCTTCAACACAAACAATGAACAATGGCAACCGCGCCACCGCAATCAACTAACACGGCAAAACGCAAGCGAGGAGAAGAACCTTGGACATCACCTACACAATTCACTTTCCAGCTTGACCCCCTATCATTTGCCTTTCCCTCTGTTTCCGCTACAGCACAGACTGAGGATGGCAGCAACAGCCCGCGGTCATGGGTCACCCACAAGTTCCGTGGGCTCGCACTGGAAAGTGGGGGCGGGGCAGCCGTCAGCAGTCAAGACACCGATAATCTCATGGAAGAGTCGATGAGGAAGCGCCAGAAGCCCGATGAGATCATGAGAGAGTTTGAGCTTGATGCACACCCGACCGTGCAAGAAATCATTGACCTAGACGGAAACCCTGTATTACCTTCAGATGAACCAATATCGAGTATAGAAAGCTGCGTTCATGTAAACGTACGGCAACCACAGCAGCATCACCTGCAAAAGCAAACAACCGGCAGTCTGCAACATGCATATCCTTCAATAAACAGGCTATCCGAATCTAAGTCAAGAGTCAAGAAGAGAACCGGATCACCACCACTACGCATCAAACGACCAACAAGGCGCCCTCTTGACGACTCTGATGAAGACGAGGTCCAAATTGTCGACCCCGTCAGGGCTGCACTGACGTGGCACGAAGACGAAATCACTATATACGACCCCGAAGACGAGGACGACGATGGTGTCGGTATTAATGGAATCGGCTTCAAACCTACCCCAGCTCTTGCACAAGCCCGCGCCAAGAAGCGGAAGCAGCAAATGGCAGAATATCGTAAACGAGAAGAAAGTGATGCACGAGCTCAACGCAGCCAACGCAGAGGCTGCGGCTCAGGAGTCAAGCTCAAATCGGAGGACCCGTCACCACCGAGAAAGGTCAGATTCACGGACACGGATGCTTCCAACATTGTCATCACTACAGGATAACGACATCATTTGGGAGCGTATTGGGCCTGGGATTTATGGGGTTGGTCAGATGCTAGGGGCGGCTATAGACCTTTCTTTACGGTTATGCAGGCGTTTGCAATTTTATCTGATGGGGAACTGTATCTCAATGGGCAACACACACATTTAAAACCTTTCTTGATGGGTTTGTACCGGGCCAAGCCTAACAATTGCTGGAGAATATATCAAAGGTCTCAACAGGCTGCTTTTATACCCTGCCCTCCAAAGAATCACATGGTTGGTACAATTTGGAACTAGACTCATACAAGAAGCTCTGTACTTTCTCCTTTCATAGGGGAGATATTTTATTTTTACACTTGTTACTTTACCTGCATTCTGTAGCTATACCCAATGCACAAGATATACTCTTACACACACATAGTACATGGCAGCTCAGCTTGATGGTCACCATATCTTGTACCATGGCTTTTCTGCCGCCTTCTTTTCAGCCTCCAGCTTATCATGCTCCCGCCTTGCCTCCTGGATCTTTCTTGCCTGTTCCCTCCTGTTCTCCGATACCACTTCGATATGTCGTTTCATTTGGCGACGTTCCTCGCGGCGTAGGTATTGGCACCATTCGTACGATGCCATGCTTCCAAGCACAAATACTCCGACGGCCCAGTTCGCAGCGCTACTAGCATTCCCTGCAACTGATTTTAGACCATGTCCGTTGCTACAAGTTCTTTCGTAACCAACTGACCTTTGACGACGAACCTCAATCCTCCAATACCAGCACCAGATGCGATACCTGTAATGAAACCTTGGCGTGCGCACGGGGTATTCGCAATATTCGCAAAGTCGTCCTTCTTGATCATAGATACAGCCTCAGAGATAGTCGGCCGAGTATTCGTCAATGTCGCACCATTTTCGCCGTTGGTCGCGGCAGCTCCGTTTTGCTCTATGGGTTTTGACCAGACATGCAGAGTCTTGTCGCCGGGCTGAGGTTGCCCTTCCTGTGGATTTGAAGCCATTCCGGGCTATATTTGCGACTTAATTGGTGACATGAAGGAATGGAATGACCTTCTTTAACAAGCACGTGCGATTGGATGGACCGATGACGCTTGACAAGCAAGGCTTTGATCGGGATTGATTGGTCTGTGCACGAGTCGTTGCTCTGTCGAATTGTCCATTAAACTAAAGTGGGGTCATCGCGTCGCGAGGGCGCGTTCCATCGCGTCTCAAGCTGTCAATTTATGTACAGACACAGACCAATCTCGGTCAAGGCTTTACCTACCTCCCAGGGACGTCCTTCATTTACCTGTTCCCACTGATACGCTCCGCTCATTGTTGACTTTTCAAATCACTTTTTTTTTTCTCCTCCCGACTATTTAATCTCCAATTTGTTCTTTACCTTCTGTCTTCCAATCTCTTTCTTTCTCTTATGCCCTTTGTTCACTTCTTTGCATCGTCACGGCCCCGTTAAACCACCCTCCTTTAGGGGAGACCCCCCCTCAGGACCCTCTCAATGCCTAATACAAGTCTTCGTCGCCCTCAAAAGGGCTTCCGAAGAGGAGGAAAGGTTGCCTACCATGGCAATCGCACACGCACGTTCGCGGCCTCGTCCAGGAACGAAGCCACGTCGGCAGACGAGAAGTGGGAGCGGACACGGTTGGCACACAGCATCGATGAGAACATGGGCTTTGCACGCTATGAGAGCGGAAAGAAAAGAGAGGGATGGCTGGTCAATATCCAACCTACGGCGATCGAGGACGAACGAATGCCTGGTGGTCGAGCTGCTGTCGATTGCTACTTCATCGAGGAGGACGGCTCTACCTTCAAGGCGACGGTAGAATTCGAGCCTTACTTCTTGATCGCTGTTAAGAAGGGTCGCGAGCCCGAGGTCGAGGAGTGGGCTAAGAGGGTTCCTGGAGACGGCGTAGTCAAGTCGATCCGACGGGTTGAGAAAGATGATCTCAACATGCCCAATCACTTGCTAGGCTATCGAAGGACATTCCTCGAACTCAAGTTTGCCAACGTCAACGACCTCATGGCTGCGAGGAGGGATATCATGCCCATTGCGGAAAAGAACAAGAAGAACATTAATGCCATGGACGCTTATGCTGAAGTTGCAACGTGAGTAACTTTTCAGAACCTGACAGGACTATGCTAACAAGACACAGGCACGGGAACGGTGATTTTGACCTTTTTGACGATTCACGAGACAACGATAGAAACATGAACAGCGCACTTTCCGATGCCAGCGACTTTATTGTCGATATTAGAGAATATGATGTACCATACCATGTACGAGTAATGATAGATTTGGGTAAGTCTTTTTCTGTCCTGCAGTTCCTCTTACAAGCTTTACATGATGTTTGCAACCAAGTATTTGCTACTTCAGAGCCTTTATAAGGCCATGAGACCACTATTCACCATTGCCCTGATTATTGCTTCATTACCCATCTTTATTATTATTGCTTCGCTCTTGCTATGCACATGCTTACCATGACAAACAGATATACGAGCCGGTAAATGGTACTTCGTAGAAGCCAAACACGGCGTCACAAAGATCTACCCCAACGAAGAGAGATCACTGCCGGCGGACCCCGTGGTAATGGCGTACGATATTGAAACATCGAAACAGCCCCTTAAATTCCCTGACGCTGCCTCTGATCAGATCATCATGATCTCGTACATGATCGATGGTCAAGGATTCTTAATTACAAATCGTCAAATCCTCTCAGAGGACATTGGCGATTTCGACTACACCCCTAAGCCAGAGTATCCCGGTCCTTTCATGATTTTCAATGAGCCTGATGAAAAATCTTTAATCGAGAGATTCTTCCTCCACATTAAGGAGGCCCGGCCAACGGTCATCGCTACTTACAACGGTGACTTTTTCGATTGGCCCTTTGTGGAAGCACGAGCTAGTATCAATGGAATCGATATGTATCAAGAGATTGGCTGGAAGAAGGACAACGAGGACCAGTACAAGTGTGCCTACAGTGTGCATATGGACTGTTTCCATTGGGTTAACCGAGATTCTTATCTTCCCCAAGGTTCTCGTGGTCTGAAGGCCGTCACCGTTGCAAAGCTCGGATACGACCCAGACGAGCTCGATCCCGAATTGATGACGCCGTATGCGACTGAACGACCGCAAACACTCGCTGAGTACTCCGTGTCCGATGCCGTTGCAACGTACTATCTTTATATGAAATATGTCCACCCCTTCATCTTCTCTCTCTGTACGATTCTGCCGCTGAGCGGTGATGAAGTTTTGAGAAAGGGAACCGGTACCCTCTGCGAAATGCTGCTAATGGTGCAAGCCTATCAAAGAGAGATTGTGCTTCCAAACAAATACATCACACCGAAGGAAGCTTTCTGGGACGGACATCTTCTCGATTCGGAAACTTACGTTGGTGGTCACGTCGAGAGTATTGAAGCAGGAGTGTTCCGAGCTGATATCCCAGTCGACTTCGCTGTCGACCCCGGAGCTATTGACGAGCTTCTAACCGATCTTGATGCCGCTTTGAAGTTCGTGATTACTGTGGAAGAGCAGAAGAAATTCGAGGATGTGGAGAACTATGACGAAGTCAAGGCTCAGATTGTCGAGAGACTCAACAAGCTCAAGGAAACACCAAACCGTCACGAAAAGCCCTTGATCTACCATCTTGACGTTGCCTCCATGTACCCCAACATCATGACAACCAACCGATTGCAGCCCGATTCTATGATCCAAGAGTCTGACTGCGCCGCTTGCGACTTCAACCGACCTGGCAAGACTTGTGACAGGCGAATGCCTTGGGCTTGGAGAGGTGAATATATCCCTGCGAAGCGAGATGAGTACAACATGATTCGACATGCTCTTGAGAACGAGAAGTTTCCTGGAAAATTCCCCAGCTCGCCTATGCGAACATTCCAGGACCTGAGTGCAGATGAACAAGCCGCTCTCGTGCGGAAACGTCTTCAACTGTATTCTCAGAAGGTCTATCACAAGATCCACGACTCAACAACCATCGTCAGGGAAGCAATCATTTGCCAACGAGAGAACCCGTTTTATATCAACACTGTACGAGACTTCCGTGATCGCCGGTATGATTACAAGGGCAAGGCAAAGGTGTGGAAGGGAAAGACGTCGACTTTGCAGTCTGCTGGTGCACCTCAAAATGAAGTTGATGCCGCGAAAAAGATGATTATTCTGTATGATTCACTACAGCTGGCCCACAAGGTTATCTTGAACTCTTTCTACGGATACGTCATGAGAAAGGGATCTCGTTGGTACTCACTCGATATGGCTGGCGTTACTTGTCTCACAGGTGCGCATATCATTCAAATGGCTCGACAGCTGGTTGAACGGCTTGGACGACCTCTGGAGCTGGATACTGATGGTATTTGGTGTATGCTTCCAGCAACCTTCCCCGAGAACTTCTCTTTCAAGCTCAAGGGTGGAAAGAAGCTCAACGTCTCATACCCTTGTGTCATGCTTAACCATCTTGTCCATGCCAAGTTTACAAACCACCAATACCAGACGCTTGTCGATCAGAAGACTCTCAAGTACGAGACGCATAGCGACAACTCTATTTTCTTCGAAGTCGATGGTCCTTACAAGGCCATGGTACTGCCAACATCAAAGGAGGAAGACAAGAACTTGAAGAAGCGATATGCTGTCTTCAACGACGATGGCAGTCTGGCTGAGTTGAAAGGTTTCGAAGTGAAGCGTCGTGGTGAGCTGAAGCTCATCAAGATCTTTCAGCAGCAGATTTTCAAGTTTTTCCTCGAAGGAGAAACACTGGCTGACTGTTATGGAGCTGTCGCAAAGGTCGCCAACCGCTGGTTGGATGTACTGCACAGCAAGGGTACAACACTAGCAGACGAAGAGCTGATGGAGCTTATTTCTGAGAACCGAAGCATGTCAAAGACCCTGGAGGAGTATGGCAACCAAAAGTCCACCAGTATTACCACTGCCAAGCGCCTTGCAGACTTCCTGGGCGAACAGATGGTCAAAGACAAGGGGTTGAACTGTAAATTCATTATCTGCGCTCGACCGAAGAACGCACCCGTCACAGAACGAGCTATCCCAGTCGCCATTTTCTCCGCCGAGGAGTCGGTCAAGCGAACGTATCTGAAGAAGTGGCTGAAGGAGGAGCCTGCTGATACTGATCCTCGCGCACTACTCGACTGGGATTATTACCTAGACCGACTGGGCTCTGTGATACAGAAGCTGATAACCATTCCTGCAGCCCTCCAGAAAGTCCGCAATCCGGTCCCTCGAGTGCCGCACCCCGACTGGCTTCAGAGGAGAATCAACATCAAGGATGACAAGCTCAAACAGAAGAAACTCACTGACCTCTTCAAGAAGAGTCCGTTGGAGGACATCACCAACCTCAATGGCGCTGGAATGGATGATGTAGAGGACTTTGGCAGCAAGCTTTTGAAACCCAAGCAAGTCGGCGCGATCATAGCATCCTCTCAGGCTGCCACTGTTCAAAAACGCAAATCTCCTGAGCCAGTAGAGAACCCGGATCCTATGTCTGCACTTCCCGAAGTCATGCCAAGTGCTTCAGAGAACTACGAAGAGTTCCTCATGTATCAAAAACAGAAGTGGAAGATTCAAAAACAGGCCAGAATCCGTCGACGACAATTGTTCGGTGACAGAAGAGGCGGAGCAGTCAACAACCTTCAACAAACGTTCATGAAACAGGCGCACACTACCTACATGAGCAACTGGCAGGTCTTGCATCTCAAAACGATTGAAACCCCTGGCATAGTCATGGCGTATGTCTTGATCGACGCCAAGATCCACACCCTCAAGGTCAACGTTCCTCGTCAAGTCTTCCTCAACCTCAAGAGTAAGGATCTGCCTG
Source organism: Fusarium palustre (assembly GCA_014899045.1). NCBI lineage: Eukaryota > Fungi > Ascomycota > Sordariomycetes > Hypocreales > Nectriaceae > Fusarium > Fusarium palustre. Next base: position 133,640 of record JAAVUH010000047.1, on the reverse strand, counting down.
ATGTTGAGGTCGACGGCTGCGAAGTCGAGCAGGTCAACTACACTTTGCCCAACGGCCACCCTTCCAGTCATCTCTTCAAGTTGACTGTGTCAGAGGACATATACTTTAACGAAAGTGAGAAATTCTCTCTGCTCTTCAATCACCCTAGTGTAGAGGGAGTCTACGAAAAACAAGTGCCACTAAACATTCGTGCCGTTTTGCGTCTTGGAAACCAATGTACCATCGACGCATCGCAGCATGCTGTTCTCGGAAAGGGTCTTGAGCAGGGCTTCGATCTAGCAGGTCTGAAGCGACCAGCCAAATCACGGACTTATCTCGACACCTCCCCTCTGGCTTACATCTATATCTCTCACATTACAGCTGGCGAACGCCAGATCTTTGGCATTTTCTCCACCACTAACGATCAGGCCCACGTTGTCATCCTGCAGAAGAACAAAGACTCTGGACAAGACCTACCCAACATCACCAGGATGTACTCTGAGATGCTCGCTCGACGACATGCAGAAGCGGCTGGTACGAACTGGCAGGACTGCTTTACTTATCAGGAGAACCTGCACATCAAGATCACGCAAGTAACTACTCGACGCAAAGCTCATCTTGAAATTGGAGATGTAGTGAAAAAGATGCGCAAGGATGAGCCGAGACCACAAATGATGGTCATCCAATCCTCTCAGAGACAGCTTCTTGTTCACGATGTCCCAATCCTGGGTGAATTTCCCGTTCTCCCGCTGAAGTATGATATTGCGGACAGCTCGTTGCCACCCCTGGGCTGGCAATCTGTTGTTGCCAAACGACTTGTTGGCCATTACCTTGGTCTTGGGTCGTGGATTCTGCACCTGACAGCCTTGGCTCGCTATGGTGACGTTCCTCTATGCAACCTGGAACGCGACGATCCTCGTTTCCTGATCGACATTGCTTACGCACGTCGTCTTCAAGCGAATGGTGTTGTACTTTGGTGGTCTCCAGACGCTCGTCCAGATCATGCTGGTTATGAAAAAGACGATCTTCTCGGTCCTCTCGATACCGTCAAGATGCCGAACATCAACAATCCTGGAACCTTCTCATCAGTCTGTATCGATCTTGATGTTCGAAACCTGGCTATTAATACCATCTTGACCTCATCGCTCATCAACGAGCTAGAAGGCGCAGACTCGGTGTCCTTCAACCCCGCTGCTGATGATTCCGAGACACTTACTTCCGAGAGTGCTTTCGCCAATGCTGGCGTGCTTGTGCTTCGTGAGATGGTCAAGGCTTGGTGGACAGAGGCCTGCCGCGGAAGTACAATGGCTGATGTTTTGGTACAACATCTTGTTCGTTGGGTCGAGAATCCCGACTCGTTCATGTATGACCAAGCCCTGCACTACTATGTGCAGATGATGTCTCGCAAAGCCTTCCAGCAGCTTATGGCTGATTTCCGCCGAGTGGGATCTCAGGTCATTTTTGCAAACGCCAATCGCCTCATTCTTCAAACCACAAAGGCTGAAGTTGGGAATGCATACGCGTACAGCCAGTATATCATCAAGTCCATCAAGAGCAAGCCGCTCTTCCATTTCATCGATTTGGAGATTAAAGAGTACTGGGATTATCTTGTCTGGTATGATGAGTTCAACTATGGAGGAAAGGCCTGCCAAGAGGTCGTTGAGGCTGAAGAGCAGACCCTTGAGACAATTATGAACTGGCAGATGGCCACTTTCTTGCCAGTCCAGCTCCAGCCAACCTTCCAAGATTGGGTGATTGAGTTCATCCAACTTATGCACCAGCTCAAGAGACCACACAATGGTGATCCCGATGCCACACCTCGCCTGACGCAGTTGCCAAGTAAGAGTTTGGAAGAACATGAAGGTCAAATCATCCTTGGCAAGGCATTTGAGAAGCCTCTGAAGAAGGATATCATTGGTCTCCTTAACAAACAGAAACGTGAGCTACTCCACCCAGAGCTTGCTGGTGACTACACATTCCCCAGCCTTCCCGGTTCTCACCTCAACCTACGCAACCCCATTCTTGAGCTTGTTAAATCACTCATGCAAGTACTCTCCCTTGACAAGAACATCACTTTGGAGGCTCGTCTCCTTCGAAAAGAACTTTTGGCTTTATTCGAAATTCGCGAGTTCTCAAAAGAAGGCACATTCGCCAATCCATCGGAGAGCCTACAACTTCCTCAGGTGTCTTGTGACAGCTGCACCATGATGCGAGACCTGGATCTTTGCAGAGATGAGGATCTGTTTGGTGAAGGTGCTGCCTGGCGTTGCGGTTTCTGCGGAACTGAGTTCGACCGCGTCGCTATAGAAGAGCGATTGCTGGGCATTGTAGAGAGTTGGGTTGTTGAATGGACGACCCAGGACCTCAAGTGCATTCGTTGCGGCGCTTTGAGAATGAACGACTTTATGGAACACTGCACTTGCAGTGGAGAGTGGAAGGAGGTGGTATCACGGCAGGACGTGAGCAAGAAACTCGGAGTTATGAAGAGGGTTGCCAAATTTTATGGGCTAAGAATGCTCAGTGATGTAGTAGAAGGACTGCATCAGGGTTTGTAAAGGAGTTAAGAGGATATGCATGAACAAGGAGTTGGTGAGGCACCAAGGGAATTGTCAAGGTACAGACATAGATAGATACACTTGTTTAATTAGATAATGATTCTTTGGACTTCTTTCGTACGAATAAGCTCATTTATGCTAAAACGCGCACTCCAATGAACATGCCTACTGAGTCGTTTATGACGATCCTCAAAGACAATGCTGGTAGAGCTGAAAAGTACTGGATGTCAGCATATGTTGTACCTTTATTTTGGAGGTAACTGCAACCCAACCCAACTTCTGAAGTGTTTGTTGATAACCTGTTTCGGGTACTTACTAGGTAAGGTAGGTAGGCAATTGCTGCAAGCCAGATGCCTTTTTATCCATGTATACATGTATATGGTGGTGGTAAGGCTGATTCGTGGAAGGTGGCATGCCGCTACTGCCCGTGTTAGACTGCCCTGCCTGCTCATGCAATGGCCCCCACCTTGGCAGTAGCAACTTGTAAGACGAAAGGGAGGTAGGTACCTTCCCAGGATAATGGTTCGCCTACGGGCACCTGCAGAGGCCGCCTGCATCTCATTTGCAAGGCAGCCGCCTTTCGACTTGTGACCAAAGAAGAAAGACCCGAGCCCCAATCTCATTTTTCTTATAATCCCCTCAAAGGCTACCTACTTCCCTACGTCTCTCCCCCTCAATTGTTGCCTTGACGAAGCCACTCAGGAAATCTCACTCCCGTGCACTTTCACTTAACAATGGATCATTTCAAACGTAAAGGCCGCCGCGGGGCCGTCCATGTACAACCTAACGGTCTCGGCCCCACAGTCCAGCACGGAACTCTACCAACAGTATCCACGCCTCCGGTTACAGCATTCTCGCCAATGCCGATGCCGATGCCAAAGACCACGACTTCATTCGATGCCCTACCTTTTAGCTTTGAGGCTCATCCAGTGCAGTTGATGCAGTCCGAGTTCACAGGCGACTACTACCGCTCTGCATCTCCTCTTAAATTAGACCTGGATTCCTATCTGAACTACGCTGATGGGCCTGACAATAGAGAAATGAGTACGATATCTAGTATAAGTGCAGACACGTTTTCTTCTACAGGATCCATGTTTTCTTCTGCTTCAACTGACACTGGCGATACATTGACCGTCCGGAACGGTCGAGGTCGCTCAAGAGGCCCCAGTCCATTGAGTCGCAGCGGGCGAACTAAAAGCCTTGATAATCCGACGCCTTCTTTTGTTTGTCTGGGTCCCCAGTGCCAGCTGGCGTTCTCTTCTGATAAAGAACTCAATTCTCATGTTAAATCTTCTCACACCCACATATGTAACTGGGCTGGCTGCGATCAACCCAGCTTCTCGTCCAGGGACGGTCTCATCCACCACGTCAAAGTCCAACATCTTGTCATTTGTCCATCCCCTGGTTGTGCAGAAACTTCATTCCAAAGCACTCGTATCCTTCAGTCCCACATTTCCATGGCTCATCCTGAGGATGGGAAAGATGATGCAAAAGAATGGGGACTTCCAATGAAGGTTGACGATAACACCAAGAAAGGCGACAGGTTATCTTTAAGCAAACTACCGGTTGGCGCTATTGAATCACGGAAGAGAAAGACTTGTGATCCTGAGGCAGAAATGGACTCAGGGTTATCCCAATCAAAACGTCAATGTCTGGATCAACTTCGTGGTGTTGTTGAGAAGCGGGCCAGAAAGAGTGCAGGTGAGTGCCTTGAATCTCTTCTCACTGGCATGCTACCACGCTGCACATGCTTTAAAATATCAGCCCGTGTAAACGTTCGTAAGTTAACGATACAAAGGTACACCACGAAGTGCAGAGAGCCCTACAGACCTTATTCGAGGACGAGCATCACGGCGTATAGAAACAACGAGTTTCCCTCTGGTCTTCGAACATGCCATCCTCCCTTTCTTGTCACAGTATCTACCCCTTTGGGTCGGACCCCGCCACGTGGTGACCGTCACTCGTGGTAAATCATCACAAATGAAGCGAATTTGCATCATGGCTCCAACGCCAATCTCTCGGGCTCGCAAGGTTTTAATCGTGAGCCACGTTCAAGACCTTATTCCAGCCAACTTTTCGACAGTTGTTACCTTCCTATTTGCCCAAGGAGAAATAAACAGAACCGTGACCTGGGCTCGTGGCCTAAGCAAAGACCACAAAGACGATATCTGCTCTGCCCGAAACCCTTATTTCTTCCGTGATCCTTGTATGGGCGATAGTATCGGCGTTACAGGGAATGGTGCATTTGACGATAGCACGGCTACACTTGGCCCTTGTATAACCGTTGGCGGAGGGAGTTACTGGCTAGGCAATTTCCATCCCTTCCTAGAGGCATATCAACAACTTGCTCAAGATGTGCAGATCGAGCATCCTTCTTCTCAGGATCGGAAGCGATGCGTGGAGGAGGGGCATGATGCCATGGCGCAAGAGACAAGTTTTAGACTCGGCAGACTCGAGGTGACGTCGGGTCTTAACTTGAAAACAACAAGAATTTCACATGATCCCTACTGGGACGATTGTGATGTGGATAAGCCGCTTGTCGTAACAGACTGGGCTCTTATCGGTTCTCGCACTTCACAAGCAAACATTCTCCGACGATTTCCTTCGGAGACTCTGCCACCAACTCAAGAACCCATCGTGGCTACCACAACGGCTATCACACCGGGCGCTGACGTCCTGTCCAGTGGTCGAACATCTGGATACCAACGAGGTCAGATTTGTGAGATCCCTGCGTATGTTTCGGGAGATGAGAACCAAACCCTCAAAGCTACGAGGGAATGGTTTATCGAAGAGCCATGGCCGCAAGATGATGAGGATGCCTGGATCCGCGGTGGCATTGGTGTCAACGGCGATAGTGGTGCAGGTGTTGTGGACGCCAACACTCACAGCCTTATCGGACAAATTTGGGGCCGTAACAACTATTGGGGACCTGGACAGCGTGTCACCTACTTCACTCCCATCGCAGACATCTTCGACGACATTCAGGAAAAATGCGGGCAAGAGTCACGTCCTCGGCTTCCGCAGCATCGAGACGAAGCAAATTGCTTCCCTTTGCATCCGTCGTGCCGTCAATGCTTTGACCTACGAGCATACCTCAATAGCAGTAGAAGAAGTTCACGAATGTCGCTTCAAAGTATGATAATGGGCATAGGTGACGGCGACCAGGATCTCACCTCAATTGAGGCAGTTTCAGAGCTAGCTACACCAAGGGATTATCATCGCTACCAGGGCATAGAAGAGGCAGGTGCTTCTTTCAATGGCATCGTCTCGCCAGCAGCGCCCAGTGGTTATCCTGGCACTCCTATGATCGCTGACATGAGGAGCCCCTATGCCACAGAATTGGATCTTCAGGACTTGTACGAGTCAAAGGTAGAAGTCTCTACTCAAGCTCGAAAGAGAACGTCGAGTTTCGTCGTAGACACGGGGCCGGAAAGGTTGAAGAGGCTGAGAGCTGGTAATTGAAACTATCCCGCGAAGCCCCCTCGTGCCATCTTCTTAGCTCGAGCATCACGGCGGTTATGATTTGCCCGAGATCCCTTGTTCGCCTCTTTATTCTTCCTGGCCGATTCGGTTTCCTTCTCGCCAGTGGGTCCTGCGACATTGCCTCTACCGCGACCACGCCCTCGGCCTCGGCCACGGCCACCACCTCTGCCACCTCTAGATGGCCCACCATCGGGATCACTTCCTTCTTCTCCTGATCCTGCTGGGGAGGCACGCCAAGACGTACGATCTATTTGCGCTTGTTGTCCGCTGAAGGCATACTTTGCTTCCAGTCGCCGCTTCTGCTGTGGGTTTCTCACAAGTATGAGAGCCCATCCCTCGATTGCTTCGTCAGTCATGCCCGTGTCCTGTCTCAGCTTAGCTCGTGGACTGCCACGCCTTGTCGCGGCATCTCGATCAAATAGTTTAGAGTCCATCTGGTAGGCACGGAACAGTGCTTCCTCGTTACCATCACTCGCTGCATCAGCTTCCTGGTTGGATGCGTCAACGGTACCGCCCACATCATCAGCGTCGTAGGTATCGTCACGTTCGTCATCATCAGAATCAAATGCAGCTAGGGCAGAGAGAATAGCCGATTTATTCGGTGCGCTTTCCCTGTCCTTGAGCATTTCGTCTGCGCTTTTACCGGGTTTCTTTCCAAAAGAGACCTTGGATACGTCCATCGCAAGTCTGTCGAAATCATCATCGTCAAACACGTTATGTCGCGTAGGAACTTGAGGTGGAGTAGGCCGAGGTGCAAGATCTGTGTGTCTGGTTTCTGGATGCGAAGACCTAGTTATGGTTAGCTGGGAATTAACAAGGTGGCAAAGTATATCGTACAAGGACTCGCTGCGGTCAGCGTTGGCCAAGTGAGGCGGCAAAGTCTCACTCAGCAGGTTCGCAACGACTTGTTCCACATCCTCCCTATATTCATCAAGACATTTGGATACAAAACCAGATCCAAGTTCGGGAAACAGATCCTGCACCTGCGTGATCTGACTCATCCGGTGAACGTGAATATCAGCATCTACTTCCTGCAGTGTCTCCTTTCCTTTCCCTTTGTCCACTTTTCGTCGCACCAGTCGTTTGGGACGAACCATCGCACCCTTTCTATAGACCTCAAGTGCAGTGATTCGCTTCTTGAAAGTATCCGTCGCTGATCCGGAGTCTTCTGCCCTTCTCAACAGGATCTTGAGTAGAGGAGTATTGGTGATAAGTTCAGGGACAAGAGAGTCGTTGACGTTGAGAGGCCCGGCCTTGTGAGCATCAGCCGCTTCCTTGAGGGCGTAGAGCTGATCGCTCAGCATAGACCACTTGGCCGGCTCGACATCTATGAGGCCGATAAGACATAAATAGGTCGTTGTCAAGATCACCTTCCGTAGAGGTGGGTTCATAACACGAAAACACACAATGAGGGCGTCGAGAAAATCGGATCCTGCGAGAAATAAGGTGCAGGCATCTGGTGAAGCATGGAGAAGGTAGTTTAGTCGTATCAGACGGGCCTCAACTGTCTTCAAATCTCCCTTGATGCCAGCCTCCAGCTGAGGGATAAGTTGTTTCTTCAGCCCTGTAAGACTCGCCTCTGTTGGAGCAGTACGCTGCTGAAAGACCTGTGCGATAAGAGGCGCTGTAGCTTTCCGGGGAAATATCCTCGCAATATTTGCCAGGAATTCGTAGCCGAAGAGTTGTGTAGGCGGAGAAGTAGAGTAAATTCGTGAAGTAAGTTGAAAGACAGATTTAGGTAGCGTCGTCGAATGTGGCTCTAGGATTGTGAAGCCTGCTTCTGCTGTCTCTTCTGCAAAAGAGGAGAGAAACGTTGCGATGGAGTCATCACGGGACAAAGATGTCTCAAGTTCCTTTTCGGGAAGTGCGATAAGCGCACGGCAGATTGATGCCCAGGCTTGAAGAAGTGAATTCCACTCGCTAGAAGAGAGATGTTGTCGCCATGATGACTTGGGGAAGGGTGCGAGGGGCGGTAAAGATGCCATCGTTGTTGAGAGAAAAAGCTCTCGATGTTTGTTTACAATCAGAAAATTGGTGTTCTTGACCTGTGGGTTCTGATTCAAGGAAGAGCTGTTCTTATAAACTGTCGCTCATTAACACCACAAGAATCGTATCGTGGCTCAAGCGTTTGCATCGCCGGATGATTCATCAGAAAGTGGATTCTCACTGCCTGCAAGCTGATGGATGAAGTCAACTTGGAGAAGGTACAAAGTCGAATACCTGGCCAATCAGCGTACCATGGTGTCGAGCACTAATCCATAAGTGGCTTGAGGCACAAAGACAGAAGGAGCTGCCCTGGTCGTTAGTGCCGCAAATCAATACCTAAGCTAATGGAAGCAGGAAGCAATCAGATATGATCTCACTTAAATCCACCTGCTTCATCCCGAGATCATTTACCTGTAGAAAAAGTCCATTTGAATTGCTTGACATCTCAGTCAGTTGAAAATCTAAGTAGACGCTACTTGCTTACCTACCTAGCTGGGTACTAATATTTCGGGTGTTATTGACAAAAGAAACCTATCACCAAAAAGAAAAATGTACTCTAAAGTACCTAGACATTGTTTAGATGGTTCTGTTGAAATACGGTCTAATCTAATCTTATACAACAACCCTTCCCGTTCGTACACAACGCCAATAGATGCTCAGAGCCCAAAATCTCTTGAATAATCCAACGCCGTCCCTCGCTCCGACTCTTGTCCTCTCTCTCTTTCATCATATATAACACGCTCAGGGACGTGACTCCTTGTCTCTAGCTATGGTAACTTAAAAGTCCCACAGCGTACATTCCCGTGGCGGCGGTAGCTCGGGCATCAAGCCATCCTGGAAGGTACCAGTCTGTGCGAAAGCCATCCATTGGGCCTTAGACTTATCATCATACTTCTCAGAGGGCAACTCTGTGTCCGCTGAGTATCCTGGTGGTCCGTCCGGAAACCAGACCCGCCGCCATGATCCATCAAACTCCTGAATTCCAGGCTTGCCATCCTTGTACACGACAGATTTTCCTTTGAACATGGTGAGTCGTCCATCCATGCCCTTGGAGCTGTAGCTTTCGATTGGAGGGTGTTGTCGGCTACTGTTGGGTGGGTATGGATTCCCCGAGGGGGCGGCTGCTGGCTGAGGCTGCGACGCAAATGGGTTCGAGGATGGTGGCTTAGGGTTTGAAGGTTGACCGAAGGGATTCGCTGCTGGTTGGGAAGGCTTGCCGAATGGGTTACTAGCTTGTGGTTGGTTGTTTTGTGACGCAAAACCATTGGCCTGGGGTTGTGAGGGTTGGCCAAAGGGATTGTTCGCGTTCTGGTTTGGCGTAGCATTGGAGGCACCGAACGGATTAGATGCTGCTGGTGTTGTAGTATTCGATGGCTGTACAAAGGGCGACGTCCCTTGCGCAGGTTGAGAAGGCTTTCCGAACGGGCTTGCTCCGGCATTGTTCGCTCCAAATGGGTTGGCATTTTGGTTATTCGCTGTCCCAGCACTGGGAGCACCAAAGGGATTTGCTGCAGGGGCATTGTTATTGGCGGCGTTCCCAAAGGGACTAGAACTATTGTTCGTTCCGCTCGGGGCTCCAAAGGGGTTTGGCTTTGCACCAAGCTGGCTGGCTTGTCCAAAGGCACTACCTCCTGCATTAAGCTGTGACGGTTGGCCAAACGCACTACCCTGTGCGTTCGGCTGCGATGGCTGACCAAAAACGCTGCCTTGTGCATTTGGTTGTGACGGTTGGCCGAAAACACTACCTTGTGCGCTGGGCTGAGAGGGCTGTCCGAAGGCTGGCGTACCAAACGCGCTGGGCTTCGCCCCTAGCGCTGAAGGCTGACCAAAGGCTGAAGCTGGTTGAGACGGCTGACCGAAAGCCGAGGGTTGAGCGGGTTGTCCGAACGCTGATCCAGACTGCCCCAGTTGTGAGGGCTGTCCAAATGCTGAAGGCTGTGAAGGCTGGCCAAAAGCCGAGCCTCCCTGAGCTGGCTGTGATGGTTGACCGAACGCTGGAGCTCCAAAGGCGCTTGGTTTTGCGCCTAGAGCTGAAGGTTGTCCGAAAGCACTTGCACCAGTCGATGCGCCGCCGCCAAAAGGAGATGCATTGTTGTTGTTCGCTCCGAAGGGGTTCGACTGAGCTCCAGTGTCGGCGATGGTGGATTTCGGTCGCTTTCCAACCAGGAATTCCCCAAAAGGAGCTCCCTGTGTCCCTTCTCTGCAGATATCGTGTCGATTGGGGTGGTTGTTCTCAGCGCTGACCAAAAACTCCACGGCTCCTTTGACATCGCGGAGGGCGGTTTGCATTTGCTGCTGCGCGTTCGCATACAGCTCTTGCGCCTCGTTTAACTACGGTCGCATCGCGGATTAGTTCGGGGCGTTCCATACAAAAGGGGGCGATCGACTGGGTGCTCACAGCTTGTTGCTCGTTTCCTGAAGCCTTGCCCATCATAAAGTGTAACCGCAGCTCCTCAAAACTCTGTTCGCGTGGGAAGCCGCCAAAGAGCTGCCCAGGAGCGTCTCTCCCTGGCGCATAGGCTGAAAGGATCCATTGCGGCACCTCGGTCGTCAAATCTTTTTCGATGGTATCGGCGTTGATGTTGTATTTTTCTGCCAAGCTGTTAATTCCTTTCTTTCTTGCCAAGTTTGCATGCCCTTCGTACCGGCTGCGCTCTGGTTGTTGTTGCCTCCCCCTAGAGCTCCAAAGCGGTTTTGATCGTTCGGGTTGATATGTTCGTTTCGACACCTATCTTTAGATCAATTAGCATGGTTAATACGGAGATGAAGACTCATTTGGGACGAGGAATCCATACTGCCGAACTTGCAATTCCCTTGCTGGAAGAATTTGCAGACCGTCATCTTGATGGATGATTGAATGCGCTGTCGTGTTTATTTTGGGGTAGAAACTTTGACACTATCAGCCAAAGTCGCCGTATGAGACGCTACCTCATGACATTGGGATCTGTTAGCACCAATAATGGCAGTTTGTTTGGTGTGTTTAGAGGAGTTCTTGTCAAAGAGCGAACTGAAGAAGACTTGTTGAAGAGAGTGTGTAGAACAAAGAAAGCTTAGACAGTTGATGGACCTTACAGCCTTTCCCAGCCTCGCTGGGGCCGTTGGGTTTTTGCGAACGCGGTAAGCTCTGGCTACCTGCATCCATTGAACATTACAGTGGGGCTTATGTGCGCTAAAGTGCCTGTCCCTGAACCTGAGCCTATTGTCCGTATTTGACTGACAACGAGTGTTTGAGTGCTCGAGTGCTTACGTTACTCAGTTATTGAGTGCCTAAAAGCTGCAGCATTTGTTGTTTATCTCCATCAAGTAACAATAGAACCAAGACAATTCGTTCTCAAATTTGTTCGATAAATTCCTATCTTATCTCCTATGTAGGTAACTAGTCATTTCGTCATAAGATTTTGTTTGTCCCTTTGCGCAGAGTCTCTAAACAATAGCTTTCCCGTGCTTACAATGTCGCCATGTTGCATACAAGTCAGTCAATCGGCACATTCCATATTCTCATTCTTTTCAATCCTCAATTATGATGAGATGTGATCAGCTTTTCTGAACTCAATCATTGGTCCGTTCTTGGCACTGGTAAATATGTCAACCAGCTGCATCTCACCAGGTCGATGTCGACCCCATTCATTCTTGGGGTTACCCTCAGCAGGATCAACGATACCGATAGCCTTGCGCATATCGTAGATATACATGGTGCGAGCAAGGGTGTTGGTCATCTCAACATAGGCAAGACCCTTGCCGATGCAGCCGCGAGGTCCAACACTGAAGGGACAGAATGCGCTGGAAGCCAGAGCAACCTCCTCCTCGGTTGTGTTTTGACCAGTGAGGGGGTTGAGGGCGCCCACGAGCCATCGCTCGGGCACGTACTCATATGGAGAGGGGTAATAGGACTCGTTGTGGTGGATCGTGTAGTGGGAAACGCCGACGACAGTGCCCTCGGGAATGGCACGGCCCTCGATAGTCATGCCTCCAGAGAGAACCTCGCGGGGGAGGATACCACCGACCGATGGGGACAGTCGCATAGCTTCATCGATACAGGCGCGGAGGTAGGTGCAAGATGCAAGAGTAGCGCCCTGGCAGATCTCCTCGGCGTCGTTGAACTTGCTTCGAATTTCTTCCGTGACTCTCTTGAGAGCGCGAGGGCATCGGACGAGGTAGAAGAGGGTGGCAGCCATGGCAGTTGAAGTAGTGTCGGAACCGGCAATGATACTGTCCCGAGGTTAGTTGGGGGCTTTTTTATGGATGGCGCATATTACTTACAGAAGATTGGATTCAGACCAAAGCTCAGGGGTGCTGAAACCTTGGCCAGTTTCGGGATCACGAGCCTTGAGGAGGTAGTAGAAGAAGTCTCGACGATCAGTCTCCTCGCCGAGCTTGGTGCGCTCGGCAAGTTGACCTTTGCTGTAGCCCATATAACGAGCACGGCCAGCAGCGAGCCCGGGGAATAGGATCTTGTCCAGGTTCAGCTTGTTGACGATAGGCATGGTTCCGCACTAAACAAGATCAGTCAGCTCCAGGTCTCGCATGATTCTCTATGATGCACTTACAAGAAGGTGGCGCGTGGTGGCGGCTTCGACAAGCCCCAGAGCGAAACGGTTGGTTGGACTCTCGAGCATGTGGAAAGCTTTACCGAAGCACAGATCACCAAGAATATCCATAGCAAGGTAGTTGCACCAATCGCTCATCTTGCGAGGCTTGGTCCAGCCCTTGGTATCCTCGCCGGAACCTTCCATCATGCCAATCTGCTCGCAGAAAGTGCGAACATTGCCAAGAATGTATCTCTGCATCTCCTTCATGGCACTCTCGGAGAAAGCCTGAGACATGACACGGCGCTTGCGGGCGTGAACTTCTTTGTCGCGAGTGTTGTGGGTGTTGGCAGTGGGATGAACAAAAGCATTGTAGAACTCGGCTTTGCGGACGTTTGAGCGGAAGCCGTAGATCTCCTTGAGAGCCTTGTTGGAGTTGAAGCAGATCGAGTTAGGACCAAAGCGGACAACGGGGCCGTATTTTTGGTGCATGCGCCAGAACTCGATCTGTCTGTCGCCCTTCCAGGCATGGTAGAGCTGGTAGCCATCTGTGATTTTGGCGATGAAAGGACCCGGGTACCTGGCTAGAGGGTGGAAGAAGACTCGGTAGACGGCAATACTGAAGCCCTGAACAAACGTGTTAATCTCCGGGTTTAAGATAAGGTGTGGCATGTTTCACTTACATAGAGTAAACCTCCTCCTACCAACAATCCCAGGTATGCCCACAGATGTGTTAGATCGACTGTCATGTTGCCTGTCTTATTCATACACAAGCAGGGTCTCGAGAATGAATAGATAGAAGGGCAGGCAATAAGTCAAGAGAGACGGAGGGCCCGGGGAGTTAAATAGTACTACATATGGCCCTTATCAACAAGACAAAGCAAGCTCGTAAGCTGGAAGCAGCCCCGTGACCACCCTCGCTCTCGTTTCTCACTTCTCGCCTGGCTCCTCATGCCCCGTTCACCCATTCTTTCGTTGACTCCATGACCTGGCTGACGCTCTTAATCGGCTGGCGGCGGCACACAAAGCTTGTCAGTATTCACAAGCTCGTTTGAAGTGGAAGGTGGAGGGGGCGTAAACATCCAAATTCTTGTCTGCGGCTAAGTTCGGATTGCAAATAGCGGGACGGCATTGGATAGATCGCGGAGAAATTGAGAACAGCCCGCAAGATTGCGGGGGAAGTTTTAAATACCTACATGGATGAAATAAGCGCCAGATTGTTGTGTGTGGGGTTTCTGGAATTTGGAGAATTTTGTTATGACTTCAAGTGATTGCTTTGCTAGTTAAGTACATAAACCTCAAGCTCAAGTTGTTGTAGATTGTATTGTTACTCAGTGATTTTGGATTATCTTTGGTGTTGCTGTGCAATCGCCCTTCCTTATTGCAGACCATGATATAAATCTACCGTTCACTTCCCTGTACCTAAATCGAAGCCATCTAAGAACAACCAACGTCGATTGGCTTACGACAACAATGCTGAAAACGTCGCCGTTAGTCCAGCCTCGATAATACATTACATAGGTGCATAGAGGTCACCTGCCCAATATCTGACTTTGGCGATTGAAGTGCGGTGAGACGTTAATCGATCCCCCATACCATATGAAGCAAAGCCAACGTATACATGCCGTCATTCGTCTAATAAACAATGTAGAAATTGTCAACCATTGTCCCCCATCTTTGTTCTCCAACTCGGTGCCGCTATGTGATCCGAACCCGTGCTGATCTTTGAAATGGCTCAACCAGCGGCACTTGTCCCGCACTACGGAATCATTCACCTCTCGTTTCCTTTGGGTAATAAATACGAAGCCAGCAGGGGGGACAACAAGCTTGTTCTCTCTGCTCTGCTCGGCTACATACAACCCGATGATGACCGCGGCGTTGTGGGTACTCGGAGTCCCGTACGTGGGCACGGAAAAGTTCTCACTCGGAGTGGGCACGGAAAACTGCTATGTACATGCCTAATTCAAGTTTGACGACAGTTTCTTTCGATACAACACTGACAAGAATGGATACGATAGGGTAATGGTTTGCTTCTAGTTTGTTGGTCAGCCGCTGACACTCTGTCAGGGCTAAAACTGGCTGAAATTTAGGTGATGCTCATTGCGACACTGTTATTAGGTAAGTACTTACTAGGTAGTGGTTAATTGTACTTCTGTCCGTGCCCGTTGATACTCACTCCCCCACACTCTTAGCATCATGGCCAACAACTTAATAAGCTCACACGAGAACAATATCCAACCCAAAAGCCACACACCAACGCCATTAATCATTCATGCAAGTAAGACAAATCAACTTAGTGCAACATGATAGACAATAGATAATGATATGTAAGCCACGACTTTACGCACACTCAGACGGTGCGATTGTTCATCAATTGCTTAACCTCTACCCTGTAACCACTATCCATCCACCAGTTTGTCCTGTAACAACATCATTCCACAGAATCGCGGCGCAATCAAGATACACATAACGCAACAGGGATATATATTGTACGCACTAACACTAAGCTCATAGACCTTGCCACCGTACATTATTCATTACCCAAACCTTCCCTGACCCATTAAGTTCCCCATGGTATAAAGTGTCCCACTGATACATAGCATTGACGACAGACCAGTGCCGCACTACTGACACTCTCCAAACACAATGCGCAGCCTTCTTAGTTATAATACCTTGGCTCGTTGAAGACATGGTATCGATGCTGTCGCACGCCATCACCCCGGAACATGGCAGGGAACCTCCATCCTTCAGGCACGTCCTTTTCCTGAACACGACGATTGCGCTCCTTGTCCGACTGAGCCTCCAGCTTTGCAATCTCCTCCTTTGACTCTGGGATCTTGAACTTGGCAACCTGAAGCTCAGTATCCGTGATCGAGCTACGACTGACACGGGCATATCCTACACGCTTGAGACGCTTGAAAAGGATATACTCACACCATCGGTCCCAATCTGAGGGGTCAACATCTTTCATGCCCGACATTTCGCTTACGTAGGTGTTGTAGTTGCCCTCCTTTGGCTTTGTTACCAGGTAACTGAGCAAGAATGCTGGGCGAGGGGTTGAGCCCATGAGCTCAGCGAGATAAAGAGACTGCAGACGTCGATCTTCGGGATCTTCTTCTTGCCCCGAGTGGAAGACAAACACATCCACAAGCTGGCCATAGACATTCAACGTAGCATGGATAGCAGGAGCTAGCTCACCAACAGGACTGGGTAAGAGGTGATGTGTCGAGTTTAAGATGGGGAATTTGGACAACAGAGCAGCGCCCCAGGTGTGCTTGTTGGGGCCAGGACCATAGTCGACGTACATACCGAGATCCTCAGCGAGGAATTGTGTGGCATCACGGTTGCCCATAATGATACGTTGGTTGTCAGACTCCAGAAGACCGATCACATCAATCTCCAATTCCTTGATAAGATCTCGCATGCGATACTCTGACGCCCACATGTCATTGTCGAATGAGAAGTGAATCGTCCAGATACCAGCAGTGAGGATACGATCCTCGCCGTGATAAGGCTGGTGGTTGTTGGTGGGAAAACGCTGGAAAGCCGAGATAAGGAATAGAATGTTAATCATGATGGTTGAGACTCCGAAGAGCTTCCTTTGCTCGGTTGGCAGAGATCGCTTGGGGATTTGTCTCTGAGGACTGGCAGCATTGATGCCGTACACACCGGCTCCAATACAGGTCATCATGGTATACATGACCCAATCAGTATGCTCGCGGACAAGCTGCCCCCCCGGAACAAAAGCGTAGGCTACAACCCATACGTGGAAGAGAACCAAAAAGTTGTAGATGAGGAAACCGTTACCAAATGTTGTTGCAGGATTCGTCTTCGATGCATGGACGAGCATCGGAACTGAGTATGCCATAAGGTAAGTAGCAAGCGTAAGGGCGCCATAGTAACCGGACCAATGACTGAAAAAGGTCAAAAACATAGCACCGGCGGTACCAATGATGTAAGCACCCCAACTGCTCGCAAGCCTGTGCTGCCATACCCCACTGAATAGACCCAGAGACATGGCAAGAACAGTGAGCCAGCCATGGGTAGAGAAGTAAGGTCCGCGAATAGGGTAACCTTCCCAGCCCCAGAGGATCATCGTACTAGTGTCGGAGAGCAGCGAGTGAAGGCCAAAGAACAATCCCGCTAGGCCTAGCGAGGCAAGGAAGCTGGAACTGGTATTGGCAGGGCTAGTAACGAGACCAGCAGTGAGTGGTGCTCTTCGTGTGAAGCGAAGAGCAGCAAAAATACCGAGTACAAGGCCGGTGTTGTTCCAACCACCGTTCGCAGCATGCATAATAGGCCAAATAGGGTTATTGGTCCACCATGCGAACTTGGCAGTAGACGAAAGGATGAGACCAATCATCCAGCCGAGAATCTTGGACTCGAGGCGGCCCTCGTGCACAGATTCCGCGAAAAGGGTTCCAGCCCAGCCCAAACATGACATAAAGACGCCGAAACCAACAGTGAAAAGACGCAGGTGAGGTTCCTCAACTAGGTAAGCTGCAATGCCTGCTAGAGAAAGGAGGTGGACAACACGCAGGTTATTCACCACCAGAGATCGTGCCGAGCGGTTGGCAAGAATAAAAGGAGAAACGGTGGTCATTACCGAGACTTCGTATCCAGAAATGCCCATGTACCAGAGTGGGAAGTCTATCGACGTGTCAGAACCAAGCACAGAATCTCTTCCACCTGGCAGCTAACTTACACCATACTACAAGTCCAAGACTGGTCAAGATAGTCCAGAAAACATACTGCAACAAGTTAGTGACCAGTCGCTTCCAACCATGCGCAATCCAAATGCCAACTTACTCCATGGTAGATCTCAGCGGCAATATCGAGTGCCTCGGACCAACTGAAACGAACAGCAAAGACGCCACCGGTTGCCTTTTCCTTCCTAGGGGGTCATATTATTAACTGTCTGGCTCCTCTTAGTCCATCAAGTACTTACTCTTTTTCCAAAACAGCAGATGGGACTGACGATAGATTCTCACTGCAAAAGACTTAGACAAATGGCCTTAAAACGTGTCTATTGGGTAAAAGACTATCTGGGAAGCCAATGAACGTACCCCTTGCTCGCACCCTTGACGTCCCTAATCTCGATATCGAAGGTACTGAAATCGAGAGCAGTTACGGCGTCGAAGGCTACATCGAAAATAATCAATGACCACTCGAAGAAGGCGTAGGTGGTGTAAGCTGATTGACGCGATTCGTTAGTCGGCTAAATGAGCACGGGCGTTTGATCAGTTAAACGATATCTTACCTCCGGCGACACGATGGACCTTGTGCTGAATAAAAAAGTAAATCAATGGCACAAGGGTTCCGAAGAAAGCCGAGGCCAGGTACTTTCGGTATTTAATGGCCTGGGGATCGGCGGGGCTGAGTGCGATGCAGCCAGTCGTCCACGGAAGCGTCGCAACAATGTAAGAAATCATTAGGATATCGTGCCAATCGTGGTCATCTGTAGAGGTAATGTATGTCCATCCGCCGCAGGTCAGCGTTCGCACAAGTCCCATAACAGCGACGAACGTAGGCAGCTTCTGGCCGGGCTTGCGCGTGAGAAGATACCACAAGCCGACAAGGGCGAATCGAGGACCTATTCCTTGTCAGCAAGAGAAGAGTGCTGTGCAGTTGAATCAATTGTCGTGTACCGGATGTAATGGCGATAAAGATCATGAAAAAGGATCGCTCTGGGTATCGATCACCAATTGTTGCGGACACTGAAGGAAACCATTCTTGCGGATAACCGTAGAACTCGTTCTGAACGATCTTGTGATAGTGAAGGTAGAGACCGATTACCAATGCGCTGAAGAAGGCGGCTATGACAACAAGTATTAGCTACTCGTCCATATAATCACGCATTTCTGCGACGAGTGCGCATCAAGAAACGCAACAGTAAGCAAGGAGGCAAGCAAGCAACATACTGTACGCGACGGTTGTGTGCGCCCAACTAACCAAGCTTCCATTGAAGCTTAGCACGACGCCAGTGTCTTTGTCCTTGTATTTGGACGCCATTTTGCAGGAGGAAAGAACGAAACAAGCACTCTAGAGTCCCATCCGGGCAATCCGCAAACCAAAGAGTCGAAGTTTCAGAACGAGCGACGATAATAAACAGAGACGAAAGTGGTGAGATGCCCTCTTGGCGAACAGAAACGGCCCTCGGACCTTTAACATTACCTCCGTCGCGACGTAATACTTGGATTATAATTCAGAGTGGAGCCACTAAAGGGCAGAAAGAGCAGGGTTCATGGAGGTTGTTTTCGGAAATCGGATTTTGACAATGGCCCGCGCGCCTTCCCGAGGCGAATGAGAGGCAGGCCTGGCAGGCCTGGCAGGGTAGTGGTGAGGGGCATAAACAACGTCTCGCCTACCTAGCAACGCTTTCCATTTTGGTACCCGCAAGGACCCAGGAGGGGGAAAAATCACTGAGCTTGAGATCAGCATTTCTGGTGAACATCGGTTTTAGCGGCCTCAATGTCGACCCTGCGCCCGCGATCCAACCAACATGAGAAGCGGACAAGGCTGAACAATGCTCCACTAAAAAGTTGTCGACCTGCCAGCCTTGTCCGCAAAAAAACTTCCACATCCACTGAGCTTCCTTAGACGACTTCAACCAATACCTTTCCAGACCATACGCATCTCTCTTTCGGTCGCAAAACAAAAAAACAACCAACATGGCTGGTGTCGCTGAAAAGGCGAGATTTTATCTTGAACGCTCAGTGCCGCAATTGAGAGAATGGGAGGACAAGGAGATTTTCTCAAAGGTATGTCTCTATTAGACTTGCGAAAACATCGTCAACTAATCTTGCCGCCCTTCCAGGACGAGATCCGCAACATTGTCCAGAAGCGAAACGACTACGAACACAGAGTACTGTCTCCCGGAAACAGGCCTTCGGAGTGGTCTTCATACGCACAATGGGAGCAATCCCTTGAGTCCCTCCGTACCAAACGTTGCAAGCGCCTCAAAATCCGACACCTAAACTCTGCCCACGCTGGCCAGGGCCGCACACTTGCGATCTACGAACGAGGCGTCAACCGACACCCAGGAAGCAGTGCGCTTTGGCGAGAATATCTTTCATACATTTCAAGCGTCAAGGCATCCAAGCGCTGGCGCAAGACTATGACCAACGCCCTACGCATGATGCCCACCGACCCCGAGCTATGGGCAATGGCAGGTCGCAGATCAGCCAAGAATGGCGATATGGCTGCTGCACGTGGATTCTTCATGAGAGGCTGTCGATTCTGCACCACCAACGAGCAGCTATGGGTCGAATATGCACGAAGTGAGATGGAGTGGCTCGAGAAGGTCGACAAGCGAAAGGCAGAAGCAAAGCCTGGCCAGGATGTGCTCCGACCCGATCGCGAGGAAGAGGGAGATGAAATGCGACTGATTGACAGCGATGATGAAGAGGATGACGATGACCTCCCTGAACCATCTAATGCACAGGCCAAGGTCATCGACAAGCAGTCAGCGCAGCAGCTGAAATCCAACCCCGCCATGGATGGTGCTCTTCCGATGGCCATTTTCGATATTTCAAAGAAGCAGAGTTTCTTCAACGCCAACACTGCCGAGAAATTCTTCAACCTCTTCTCAACTTTCACCCAGGTTCCAGCCCAGCCCAGGATATCACAGCATGTCCTTGCCGTCCTCGATCAGGAGTACCCCAACAGCCCGGCTACTTGCAATGTTCATATTCGACAGCCAATCATGGGCGTCAACCCCCAGACAGCTGAATTCCCCAAGAACCTCAGAGAGGTACTGGTGCGCCTGAGCAAGTACTTGGAGACCACAACCGACCGTGCGGAATTGAAGAAGAAGACTGTAGCATGGGTAGATGGATACCTGGCGTTGGATACTCTGGATGAGGGTATCCGGGCAGTTCTGGAGCATACCAAGAAGAAGATGGAAGCGATCTAGAGGGACTGAGTCGAAAATAATTATGGAGCGAAATTCAGAATTTTGTGTTGTTTCTTTTGCAATTTGAAGTCGAACATGAAACACATACCTACCTAATCGGGTTGTTAATGGCCGTTTTCAGTACGGATGAGATGGAAATCAGTTATGTTACCCATCTTGATGTAAATGACTGACATGGGATGGTCATTTATGATACTTCCGTTGAATGTATTTAAAGACATACAGACACTTGACTCACGGAAAATGCTATCTGTTTCTACGCTATGGGTAATATTAGAACTTACGAACTTCTCGCATAATTAATTCGCGACCATGCATTGTAATTCCTGTGCTTCTAGGCTTCATGGAAGTGACTGGGGATCGCTGCGTGGTGGTTGCAAGCCCCGGCCCGATGTTAGGGTGACCCAGCGTTTTGGGATCATCCCGTCGGACTTAACTTGTGGGGCTAGACAACATCAGCGTGATTCAGAACGAGGACGCAAATGTGACGAGATACCTACCCATTTGGAATCAAGATGCTCTGAAGTCTGTTGACATAGCAACAAGAAAAGTGTCATATACTCAGTTGTGTGCCCATCGTGACGAAATAATAGGTAGTCAGAAAGCATCATATCCACCAGCAAGTCATGTTGCCTGAAGAGGGCACCATGCCACGCGATCGTTGGCCCTGCAAGCGACTGGGACACTCTCTATAGCATCATGCATCATGTAACTTGGCGACGTATGGGGAAGCCAGAATGGCATCTGGGTCGTCCCATGCAGGTTTATGCACTGACCATGATAAGCTTCACTCAAGGTGTAGCTTTGCTCGACCAAAGTCTGGTTCTGATTACTGGATCACCTAATATTTGCTTATTGCATGTGAAGAAGACATGATAGATATGCCACCATATGTTCGATGCCAACAGGGTTTCGGTTACTCAGTTTGGGATGAACCAGATTCATTTTTTGAGGGAGAGATTGAGTGAGGCTATGAATGCACATGCATTTGTAGTGACATGCAGGCGCTCCTGGGCAATCTTTCTCAGCTCTGATTCAGAGTAGAGGCAGAAGGGTGCCAATGACACAAGAAACTGGGTAATTTATGGAGTAGAAAAGCAATGTCATTTCCATTAAGATGGACAGGAGAAGGCGTTTCCAAAGCGAGGGACCGAGACAGATCTGCAGCCCTCGTCTGGTTGGCCCATTCTTGTATTGATCGCTCACCACCCTTTTCATGGCTTTGCTGACCGGCCAGTAACACTGGCACGAACACTCAACAACGCATCCTTGTGATGGAAATATAAGCAGTTCGAGGCATTGCTTATCCCTTTAGCCCTTTCAGCTGCCTCTATCTCTGCCCGTAATCGTAGCACAGTAAAACATTTGCCACTGACCCCGTTCTTAATTGATGTGGGGTGAGTTCACGACAGGGGAATTAAAGCACGGTAAGTTACATGGAGGGGAGAGGCGCGGTCAACAGAGGGCCAGCAGAAGAGGAGGGGACTAAAGAGACAGGTATAGGAGAAATTGGAAAGGGGAAAGAGGGAAAAAAAAAAAGCTTTCGATTAATGCCGAGTATGTGGTCTACCATTCTGCTGTGCCAGTGAGTGATTCTTGACGTGTGCGATATCTCGACACAGAAACACCTAGGTAGAGAGAATTATCCATCCATTCATTCCTTGGATCAACCAACACCCAACCAACAAACGCCAACTACTACTGAGCATACTGTACTCCAACTAGAAAACCGAGAACGCAAGTATACAGGTACAATAATAAACAAGAAGGATAACGATCGTTGACCGTGCTTATTAGGGCCGTGGGACAAAGAGGCCCTGCCAAGTCACCCACCTCAAAGCGGTGCGTAGATGATCTGGAATCGTACAGTGCGCGACCCAGAGAGTGTGAGTGGGCGGTCGGATCGTGAGTAAGAGACGAGAGGACCTGAAGAGGAATCGTCAAAGGTTTAGCTAAAAACGAACATGTGTTAGGTATCCAGTAGTAAGGAAAAAGTCGTCGATTGAGTTGCAGTTGCTGGCCTGGAAAAAGTAATCTTTCGGTTGCCCTTCCATCCATGACTCTCTCAGATTAGGCTCAACCCTGGAAGCTTTGGTTGAGGATGAACAGCAGACAACACGCAGACACCCAGCCTCATGCTGTAGTGTGGAAGTACCGATCTTTAATAAAACTGGCAATTAAGCCAAGGGTTCAAGCAAGAGTAAATGGAATAAGTATTAAGAAACACCATAAATGAAAGCGACATGATCAGAGCTCACTTGAGCGGAGAAAATTTCGTTAACAAACGGATGGTTGAATGGCTTAAAGTGAATGAGGTTGCAAGCCCAGTTAAGGTACGGTACAGTACAGCAGGTAGGAGGTAGGTAGGCAAGGCAAGGTAATGTATTTCACATAACTACCCCCCTTCCCCCGTTCCTTCTCGCTGCCCATTTCCCGCCAGTTTTCCCCTCTCAAACTCTTTTAACTTTCTTTTCCTTCGTTCCCTCATTCTGATTCCATTCCTTTCTGACCTGCGTTGCTGTTGTGTTCACACTTGTCCTTTGAGCTGCTCACTTATATGGACGCGGAACCATCTCCAAATCGTCCAGTGGTTTTCAGGGCCACCCCAAGCGGCTGGGTTGGGTGTTAGTGGGAGTCGTGACAGTTCAATTGCTTTTGTTCTCGACACAACAATATTAAAAAACCACATGAGAAAATCATCTCGTTCAGCGCATCAAAAAGACTAACAGAAGATGAAGGGATTTTACGACAAAACGAGGGTGACGGGCCTGACCGGCTCCTCAAAAGTCACCCAGAACAGAACGACTTGAGAAGGCGCTGGCTGTTCTGGCCATGACGACCTGCCTGACAAGGATCCATCCACTGGCATCCACCCGGGAAGCGCCAGTGGGTGGACAGCCCGCATCAGGCGCCACCACAGACAAATCAATCCTAGGACTCAAAGCCTGCAAGCTCTGCGCCTCTTTCATTCAGAAATAGGAAGGGAAAAAAGACATGGCCGAATGGCTTGAAGAAACACTACGGAGAACTCTGGCTGTTCAATGAAGCAGACACTGCCGTTGGAGTGGTTGTGGTGCCGTTACGAACGGAAAGGGTTTGTCATGTTCCTGGCGCCAAATGGCCCGTTCCTTTCTTTGTATGGGTCATGCCGACCCCAAAAGTTGCCAGCCCGCCCAGAGCTCCCGGGCCACTGTGAAACTGGACTTACGGGCCCGTTGTGTGCAGTGCAGGGCAGTCAGCACCCGCAACTGGATACGGTCAAATTCGACCTGGATGAGACAGCACCTGCACAAGTGTGCAGAGGCAGATGCTGGTCTTGAGAGGACCGTTGCATTGGACATTTGTGGTGCCAGATTGTGCGACACATCCCATCCCGCGTGCTCAGGTCGGACTCCTCCCTTTCGTTGGAATACATGGAAAGCGGATATGGATACGCCACTGGGTTCACAACGCTTTAGAAGGCTGCTGTTTCACTCGGAATGCATTGTTTCGCCGACAACCTACACGTTTTCCCCTTCAAATTATCAAGCCTGGACTCGAGAAAGGCTCCGAACCCTACTGTTTGCCCTCTTCTATTATCCGGTCTGCAGAGATGACCCATCTGTCACTCTCACAAAGTATCTGATCTCCATGTTTTGTGTTTCAAAATCTGATACGAGATCGAG
This sequence comes from Fusarium palustre, assembly GCA_014899045.1. Taxonomy (NCBI): domain Eukaryota; kingdom Fungi; phylum Ascomycota; class Sordariomycetes; order Hypocreales; family Nectriaceae; genus Fusarium; species Fusarium palustre. Next base: position 109,531 of record JAAVUH010000047.1, on the reverse strand, counting down.
ATCCTGCGCACCAAAATGGTTCAAGGCATAAGCAAGACAATGTCAGAAATGTCGCTCGGCATTTCATGCTGTTTCAATACGCTTGGAATCCGACATATGATATAATATGGACATGTGCTTTCTCTTGCCAACAAGCCCTAGTATATCCATGGAGTCATGGATCTATTGCAATTTGTGTTATTGCTATCGATCGCTCGCAAAGCATTCGTTGTCACATGCAGCATTTACAAGAATGTTGGCTTCCAGATTTGGAACCCCGAATCACGTTAAGAGTGTGGAGAAAAGGCCTGACCCCACTGTTAGCGATTAGCCGAGGCGATAACGATAACACTATCAGTGTTACTCATCAAATTACTTACTCACTAACATTAATGAATAATTGGCTACGGATACGACTTGTGAGCGGACTCATCAACGACGCTAGGCCGAGAGCAGCCAAGCAAGCGCGCCGCAGAACAGGCTCAGCCTCCCCCCGACTCAGAAGACCAGTCTTCACCGTCCGCTGAAACCCAGGCGAACCCGACTTGAAGCATTGCAGTTCATCCAAAAAGCTACTACAAACGCGCGCGCGCTTTCGTTTTGGTAAGGTTTCCCTCTCCTTATTCGATTTCTGCACTGTTTCTTGCTATCCATATGCGCCCTTCCCTTCCCTTGAAGATTGAGTGCGATAGATGTTGTTGTACGGGAACGCTGTCGTTTCTCGTCGTTTCGCTTCACTTTTGCGTGTCTTGTCTGTCCACTATTCTTTTGGCTTCCCTCTTCCCCCGTTGGTCGTTCAACTAGGTCCTGGTCTGGTTGGCTAGCCCAGGTCGCCTACCTACACTTTTGCATGGACTGGTCTCAGTGCTGCGCGTCCTCGGCCTGGTTCATTCTCCCCGTAACCGCGAAAAATTCTCCCTCACTGGCTGGCTGGCTCGCTGGCTGACTATCGTCGCCCTGTCCGCTCCCCACTGTTGGCGGCGCTGGCAACTGAAAGTGGCTGCTACAGTACCTTGTCCCTTACTCTTTTGCTTCCGTCAGGTCCTGTCCATCCTGTCGCGCGCTCGTTTTCTGCTGGATTCCCTCGTTCTACCTACCTCACTCTCCATCCATTCTCTCCCGACCCGTCATTCCCATCTACCATCTGCCGTTTGAGCGAAGCGCGTTGCCCTGCGCTGACCACCGTGCCCACCAATCCGTGCTCTTTTTTATTGCCCACTTTCCTGTCTCCTTTGCCTTTAGTCCATTCCCAGCACTGGCAGGCTGACACAAGGTCTTCTCGCTGGTCCGGTTTGGTCTCTCGCACTACACTGCTCTCCACCAAACCCACGCCGCGACGCGACTTGTCCCATCACCACCGTGTCACTGCCTCATCTTCCATTCATCGCTTCTCATCTCAGCCTTTCGTCATTGCATCCTCGTCTTCTTGGCGCTCCTCCATGGACGCATTTCGCGTGCCTGCTGATCGCTAACTCTGTCGCGCGCAGCCTGCTGGGTCGATCGCCATGAGCACCTGGATGAACGACGCCGTCCCCAACCACAATGGCAACGGCTTTCCTCATATGAACGATCCTAATTCTGTCAGTTCCATGATGGATCCCTCTGCATTTATGGCCAATCCTGGCCAATTCAATCCAGCTCAATTTCAGAACCAGCAACAAATGGGCGGTGCCATACCTAATGGCCCAGGCTCAATGCGCAATGCCTCACCTTCCTTCCAGAATTCAGTATATCAAACCAATTCCGTCATTCCATCGAAACGTCCTCGCCCTCGTGACGAGAGTCTCGCTGGCTCTCCAAGCCAGAATCCCGGAATGCTTCCGACGTCGCGCTCAGAGACACCGCAACAGCAATCGTTTGCAGGCGGCTTCCAGCCCGGCGCTGTTCAGCAAAATCCTGGCCAATTCTCCCATCTCCAAGCAAACGGCTCTGCCAACGCAAGTCCTTCGCCGATTATGAGCAACCAAATGCGACCGGGAAGTGTTCCTCAGCGAGTCGCGACCGCATCGCCGCACCCTTTCTCGCCCAGCGGCCAGCCATTTAATCCCCAGACATCACCGATACCCTCCGAACACGGCACTCCACAGCCGAATCATTACATGCAGAATATGGCGCAAGGATTTAACCCGAATTTTGCTGCATCTCCCTCGAACGCCCGACCTTCACCGAACCCGAATGCGATGGCTGGCAACCAAATGATGGCTCAGCAGATGGGTCAAATGCCGCAGCATATGGGTCAGATGCAGGGCAACATGTATCCTCCCCAGATGCAGCAATCCCAACAACAGCAAGGAACTCCACAGCAACAAGGGCAGCAGCCACAGGGGCAGCAAACCCCCCAACGCCAAGGGTTGACCGATCAGCAGAAGATGGCTGCTTATCAAATGAGGCTGCAGCAACAGCTTCAAGGCAATGCCGCCCAAATGCAAGCCCAGATGCAGGCGCAGAATATGGGCCGCGGTATGATGCCTAGTAAGCAAGTACCTGGGATGCCGAATGGTCAAATGCAGCAGGGAGGTCTGCGAACGCAGCAGAGGATGGTGTCAAACGTGAATCCTGAACAGTTCATGAAGAATCTCACAACCCTTATGAACTCGAAGGGCTTACCCTTGGATCCGAACCCAATGGTTATGGACCGACCAGTCAACCTGATGATGCTCTTTCAAGCCGTTCAGAACAAAGGAGGCTACAAGCAGGCCACTACACTTCCGAATGGCTGGCCGCATGTGGCTCAGATGCTTGGACTGCCGGTCCAGAATCCTGTAGTGCCACAAGCGTTACGGACGATTTATGAACGCAACCTCTATAAGTTTGAGGAAGTGTGGATCGCCCAACAACAGAAGCAAAGAATGATGCAGCAGCAGCAAGCGCAACAGCAGCAACAGCAACAGCAACAGCAACAGCAGCAGCAGCAGCAGCAACAGCAACAGCAACAGCAGCAACAGCAGTCTCAACAGCAACAGCAGTCTCAACAGCCACCACAACCACAGCAACCTCAAACCCAAGGCACACTTATGGGACAAGCAACACCACAAAAGCAGATCCAACCCGGGCCGCAGATGAATCAAGGTGCAATGCCTCAACCTGGGCAGCAGCCTCAGATGCAGCAGCAAACTCCCATGAAGCAAATGCCTCCCGGTCAACTCCCGGTCAATGGATTTTCAACGCCGCAGTCTCAGATGCAGCCACAGCCCCCGACAATGCCAGGCCAGACTCCTCGCACCTTATCACAATCTATGGAAGGTTCTGCTGTGCCAGACTTTGCCAGTGTCCAATCCCCTGCAGCTCGAAGAGCAGGGAGCATGTCGCACAGCGAAGGACGACAGGCCTCGGTGGCACCTACGGCGGTTGCAGAGAAAATGCCCCGATTGGCCCCGCAATCTGACGAGTACAGTCCATGTGCTCGGGAGCTTTCAACGTTTGGAGGTGTTGATCTGAATGCCTTGAGTAAACTGGGTACAGAGCTGGAGCGATGGAAACCAGATGTGCCTCCTCTACTTGAACTTGGCAATATCGACATCGCCGCTTTGACTAAAAGTTTGCAGTGTGGAATCCATGGAGAAACGCGTCTGGCCCTTGACGTCTTGGCAGCTGCATCATGTTCCATGAATCAGCTGCACTTCATTCAACTTCGATACTGTGACGAGTTGATAGAGGCTCTCATCGAGTGTGCCGAGGACCAGGTGGAGATGTTGGCTGAGCATACAGTTGAGGTTTCCGACGAGATTCAAATATCGCCATATGAAGATGTTCTGAGAGCTTGTCGCTTGGAACGATTCAACATCCGTGACTTGCCCGTTTTCGGCAGTCAGGAATACGAATTAGATCGAGCCGTTGATCGATTAATATGTGTAACGACAATTCTGCGCAATTTGTCGTTCCCTGGCGAGGCAAACGAGAATCATTCTGTTCTTGCAGATGAGATTGTGATCAAGTTTCTATGTGTTGTTATCCGATATCTCGGCACCCGGACGATGCTTCTGAGGTCCCAGAATAATACATTGGACTTTATGAAGGATGTCGTCATTCTGCTCTCTAACATCGCCGGCACAGTAGAAATTCCAGGACGGGAGCAGGCCCTTTGCCTTCTACAATTCCTCCTAGCATTCGCGCCGGCGCCTAATCCTACAGTCTCGGACGGAACCCTTTTCTTTTCGCAATACGAACCAAGTCTGCATGCTTACTTGCCACATGCTGTCGATGCCCTCGCAAAGTTACTGGCACGCGACGAGCCTAACCGAACTCATTACAAAACTGTCTTTGCCCTTGACTCTGCTAGCAGCCCTCCTTACGAACTCCTTACGCGAGCCTTTGGCTTAGCCATAGCCCCTATTCCGGATAAGGCGAAGTCCCAGACACGCCAGCCCAACTTGCCGTCTCTTGTCGAGGTTCGCAAGCCTTTCCTAATGCAAGGACTGCTTGCGGCCGAAATATTGGCATCACTTGCCCCAGGCTATGATAGCGGGGTTGCTCAGGCCTGGCTCTCGTCTGGTAACGATTTTGCCCAAAACCTCTTCAGGCTTATCCGTGACCTCAGTCAGTCATATGAGCAGCCTCAAGCTCAAGGACCTCGGGCAGCTCCACGAAAAGACCCAGAATTGGTTTACATCGTTGTTGTAGCGGTGGCACTCCTAAGAAGACTAGCCGAGAAGGCTAGAGACCCTAACGATCCTGCATCTTCGATACCAGCTAAAGCCATGCCTGCACCGCATGCTCTTCTTGAGGCTCTGTCTATGCAATCCGCGGAGTGGTCAAAGGAAGAGGTGCTACAGAAACTCTCCACCTTCTTTGCCCTGGGAAGATAATTTATCTTCATCGGGGTTCATTCTTGGATTACCATCATATTACCCAGATAAGCTTGTATGTTAGTGTTTTGAGAAACATGGGATTGGTGTCTTGTCATTTGAAGCGTGTGCTTCTCGTTTAGACCTGCATTCTGGAGTCGATGGTTTGGGGACATGGCAGGTGACGATGAAACTGCTTGTCTATGCACGGATGTATACAGGATGTTGAATGGTGAACAAATTAAGATTTTAGGGACAAACAAAAATATGCTTCTATGATGCGTCTTGCATTACTACATGTATTGTACATCGTTGGTCGTCTAAATAGGGACGACTGGTCCATATGATACACTTTTTACATCCTCATTCATATTGCTCAAAAAGCATGATCTGCCAGAACCCTTGATACGTCACTCGTCATGGTGTTTCTCTAAAAGCCAGCATTGAGAACCCATTGTAACGTCTGGGCGTACACGTCGCCCTGTAATAATATTAGCTGCGAAAGAATCAACTGTAATAAATACCCCACTGACCTTGATTTCAATATGTTGCGTTACAGGATTTATTCGGATGTCCTCTGCCTTGATGTCTAGGTCGTCTGATATATCCTTGACCAGCTTGGAATAGTCGCCCTTCACCTTCTTGATCATAACGATACATCGGTTGCCTCCAGACATCCATTTGCGATAGACGGGAACTTGTAAAGATGGTGTACGCTTGATGATATATCGAAGATACGTGCCGACTTCCTTGGGGTCCTTCGCTGGCGGGGGGACCATGGGCTGCTCAAGAGGTCGTGCTTTGTAAGGAATCTTGTTCTTCTTGCTGGGGTTGCTGGGCTGGTCCTGAGGGTCCGGCTTGTACGAGACGTGCTTCTTGAAAGTTGGCGTACGAGCAGGGGCTGTCCTGACTGTGGTGAGGGAAGCTCGCTGTGTGAAGGATAAAGGCTGCTGAGAAAAAGCCTGGCGCCCTGTTGAGAGGGCTCGAGAGACGAGGAAACGCATCGTGAGGTTGTGTGTAGAGTGGTGGTTCGAGGTTTAAGAGTTCGTCGTCAACTGTAACTTTTCGAGTGTGGTGAGAATCGGGCAATGATCAAAGTTCTCGGAACAGTACGAAGTGTTTCTCCCAAGAAAAGAGACCAATTCGAATTTGCCGAATAACCTTAAGATCTTCCTGCGCTCTCACACTCAGTTTCGCCGTCGTCGCACTCTAAACTCGCCAAACGCTCGCCGCAGGGAAAATCTCAAGATCACATGACTCCTAATCTGCAATCGCCGGTAAATCCACGGAAAGTAAGCTAAACCCCACACCACCGAGTGGATTGGCGAAATTCACCAAAAATCTGCCCCTCCATCAAATCCAGTATCACGACTATCGGCGAGTCACTTTTCTGTTCTTCCCGACCGAACCCTCCTCCTTCGTTCGACCGAATTTTACCGACCTCCCACCCTTCCGAACAAAACCAAAAATATCGCCCACGATGGAGGATGTTCTCAACGCCGTCTCGGCCGACGGCTCGTCGATCATGCCCCGCCTTGCGCCAAACCTGAGCCGACATTTGCTCTTCCCTCTGATCCAGTTCGAGAGTGAGAGGGCTGAGGAGCAGGGTCTGGATGCCAAGGTCAAGGAGCTTCTTTCCGGAAAGATCAAGCTCTTGGAGGATACGAACATGACCGATTACGTCGCGACTCTTTACTGCGAGCTTCACGGTGTCGAGAATGCTCCCGAGGAGTATAACAAGAAGAGACAGGAGGTTCTTTCACAGTTGGAGAACTACGAGCAAGCCACCGCCAAGATCGCAGATCTCTTGACCCAGGATGAGGTTGTCAACGGTCTCCGAAGTGACAAGGTTGCCAATTTGGAGTTCCTCAAGAACCAGCACGGAGTAAGTGACATGTTGAAGGAGCTCCAGTCGCCCAACGTGGTGTAGCTAACCGGCCTCCCACCAGGTCACCATGGAAATGGTCAACGCCCTTTACGATTTTGGTCAGTTTCAGTTCCGATGCGGTCAGTACGGTCCCGCCGCCGATATGCTCTACCAGTTCCGAGTTCTGTCCACCGACAACGACAAGGTCTCTGCTGCCACATGGGGTAAGCTGGCCTCCGAGATCCTCCAGACCAACTGGGAGTCCGCTGTCGATGAGCTCAAGAACGTGAGAGAAAACATCGATTCCAAGCTCTTCAACAATCCCCGTGCTCAGCTCGATCACCGAACAATGCTTCTCCACTGGTCTCTCTTCCCTCTCTTCAACTGGGAGGGTGCTCGTGAACCCATTCTGGAGATGTTCTTCTCCGCTCCTTACATCAACACCATCCAGACCTCTTGCCCCTGGATCCTGCGATACCTGATCGCTGCTGTCATCACCGGTCGTGGTCGCGCTCGCAACAGCTCCATCCAACAAAAGCAGATCAAGGACATTATCCGCTACGTCCGCCAAGAGGCCTACGAGTACACCGACCCCATCACCCAGTTCGTCAACGCTCTCTACATTGCCCACGACTTTGAGGCTGCCCGTGAGGCTCTTTCTATGGCTGCCGAGGTTTGCCGAAGCGACTTCTTCCTTGCCTCTTCTGCCGATGCCTTTGTCGATGCTGCCCGACACCTCATCTGCGAGAGCTACTGCAAGATCTTCAGTCGAATGAACATTCGCGATCTCAGCGCCAAGCTCGGCTTGAACCCCGACGATGGTGAGAAGTGGATCGTAAACCTGATCCGTGAGACACGATTGGATGCCAAGATCGACAGCCAGGACGGTACCGTGATCATGAACCACCCTCCCAACAACGTTTACCAGCAGGTCATTGAGAAGACCAAGGGTGGCTTCTTCAGGACACAGGTTCTCAACTCTGCTGTTTCAAAGTAAAGAGCTCAAAAAGTTGAAAAATGGGCTTTTTTATTTGTGTTTTTTCTTCGCAATGACTCAAATGGGGCAACGCAATCCAAAGAGAGGGACACAAGAGACCTCTCCGCCGGAAGATGGCCCCCTCCGCTGCTTGAAGGGGAGCAAAATACGGCCTCTCCGTTTATAAGGAGGACCAATCCGTTTGAAAGAGGGGCAGGATATAACAAAAGCATAAGACGGAGGGAGGGAGTGACAGAGCAGCGAGGCAAGATGAAAACAAGGGCCAAGTGGAAGAAGCGGCGGTTTTAGAGGCCCTGTATATCCCCGGTGATGCGGTTTGCATTGCATGGCGTTCTCGGAAAAGGGAAGAGGCAAAGGGGGATAATGGAATTTACGTTGACTGTTGAAATGAATCATCTACTCGCCTCAGCCTGGACGCGTTCTTTTGTGATGATCGTGCGGCATAGTATCGCCATAGTCTGACGATTTTATGGATATTGGCAAGCTCTTCAATAAGCTAGATTTTGTCTATCATTACTCTCATAGCTCGTAACCACATTTTATGTTTTCCCCCTAGGATGCCAAGCCGTGGCAGAAACACTTCGTAACTCTTATCATGGCCAATGTATAGATGGCCTGTCTCGAGGGTCAGAAATATTGCTACTCGCCCTCCCGAATAGCAAGCCATACCATGCCCTTGAGGCTCTCAACGACGCTGTCTCGCATCCACCAAACGCCTCCGTCTTCCGCTGTGGTCTCCTGCTCGTCTTGTTCCTGGGTCTCAAGACCTGCGTGCGATTCTGTGATGGTTTCCTGACTGTCGAACATATAAGACTCCCGTAGTCGATCACGCACAGAAGCCCATTCAAACAGTAACCTCGCCCCTTCAAGCCGCTCTCTGTCCGTGCCTTCGGTGATACCCTTTGCCATCTCCAGTTTTGCATCCACAGCACTACCCGTGTGCTGGGTGTCATCTCCCCGCTCAAGCACCACCGCTCTCTCTGCGTAGTTAATACCACTAAGGCTGTCAAGGCCAAACACCCATTCCATGGGATCTGTGCCCTTACCATCACTGCCGAGTGCCCGGAGGGTAGATGCGAACGCCCCCTCACGTGGTGGGCGTCTACGGAGATAAAGACTCTGCGTATCCTCGAAAGCAGCTCGAACCTCTGGGTTGGAGAAGTCGAGTTCCACGTCCCAGAATTCAGGACCACAGGCGGTCGAGAGACTGGCTATCTGGTCAATTGGTGGGAGAATGCAAGGTGCTGTTCGATTCAAGACGGGTTCTGTAGACGTGTTCTTGCGCATCTTGATTTGAACAGGCGCAGAGATCGGCTGGCCAGTGAGAACATCCTTGGTAACGAGACATCGTTGCTCTGTAGCCAAGACCCAGAAATGGCGAAGAGCCTGTAGATGGGAGCGATTGTCCATAACATTTGTAGGGAAAATGGGATAGAAGGATACGAGTAGAGAAGCAATTGCAAGGTTACTCGTACCAAAGGTTGCTGTCCCACATCCCAAAAATAAAGCTCCAATCGCAAGATGCGCAGCGAGGTGAGATCCATAGGGAGTTTCTGGATCGTCGCGACCATGGAGTGCGCGGAGGCGACGAAGAACAGGGATATCGCCTGTTCCGGCCATGACAATAGCTGCTGATATAGCCACAACATCCTGACACATTCGCGCGTTGGTTCGAGTTAGTTCTTCATCGTAAGGCGGCGTACCATTCGGATGCATGCTCGCCGTAGATGATATCTGTGCGATTCGCATGAACTGATCCAAATAGTACAGCAGAAGATCTCGGACTTTGGGGGAAGCACTCCCAGAGAAGCGAAGTGCAATGGAAAAGCAAAGACCAGCAACTATGCTGTGAAACGCCATGTCAGTTGACTGCAACTTTGTAGTTGACTGTAGCTTGAACTGTGGGCGGTAAGGACGTGGCAGATTTTTGCGAATCCAAGCAAAGGTTGGCTCGATCTTTGACCACATGATGAGGTTCTTTGTTAGCGTTCTCAAAAGGAGGATGTCAGGTCGGATATAGTCGAACTGCAAGACTGAGTCTGGTATATCAATCTTGCGTGCCACGATCTGATCTTCTGACTTCATGTAAATAAGAGCCAAAGCCATGACGGCTCCAGGTGATGCGCGGTCCAAGATATGAACGATCTCGATGTTTTTGGTAGTAGTAGCGTGAGAGATAAGTTTCTCTGTTACTTTCATGTCGTGCAAGCCTTTCAGATCATTTCCTTTACCCAAATTGATGAATCCAAGGGCGAAGCCGGCCGCCAGCCGGTAACACTCACTTCTCAGGGGCTCTTCCTCGTCCTCCTCATCAATATGCTCAATCTCAGAGAGCATGATTTCACTCATTCTCCGATGTTGGCTATTGGCATACAGAAGCCCAATGCCCATTATGCCCGAAGTTTGTGTCAAAGCCGATAGGTTGAGCTCCGCTGCACCACGTGGCAACATCCTCGTAGCGTGGACGGAAAGCAAACGCGTAATCAGCGAGTCCATCGTACCCATGTAGGACGCAGCCAGGCCCAGAAGAAGGCCGATGGAGGTCATGGTATGTTTTGGTGTTAGGTACTTGAACGCTACCCACTTCGCCACATCCTTCAGGTGGCCGTTGAGACCAAGAGCAAGCAGGAAGCCAGCATGGCGGTTGTTGAGGTCCTGGTCAGGTTTATTGTAGAGAATCCAAGACGTATCGATGCCTTGGGCTTGAGGAGATATGGCGAGGCCAGCTGCAACGCCTTGATGGAAGAAGCCCCAACAGACCTTCTCCTCTGAGAACTGAGTCTTGTCTACGCCAACCGTAGTATTTGTTGGCTTCACGATGCAGTTTAGATTGAACCCGCTGATGTGGAATTTCTGCGTGATTAACGGGTAGCGCAGACTGTAATATAGCAGGCCTCGCCCAGCAGGGATGGCCAAGGTACCTGTAGCGATTCTTGTAACCAGCTCCTTTTGCTTCTCAAGATATTCACTCTCTGGCCAACTTGGGTGAGGATCCAGTCGAACCAGTCTTGCTTTGCTAGTTGAAAGCAAGTCCTGAGCTTCGTTCAGGCGACGATCTTCTTTGAACAAGGAGCGAATGACAGCTTGACGTTCAGTTCCTTCGCCCTCATCGTAGCCAACGTTGTTTGATTCGTCAACGCTCTGACAAAGTAACTTGTAGTCCCAGGTCGCGTTGTGCGTAGGCGTCTGAAACACGTTAGTAAACTATCAGCAGAGAGGCTTTTTTTTTTCTTTTTTTCCCTCCCTTTTCTTCTTCTTTTTTTTTATGAAAAAAGAAAGAAAGAAAGAAATCTTACCAGAATCTTGGAGGCGCTAGGCTTGGGGCGCTTTCCAGGAGTGAGTATAAGGCTAATATCCCTACGGTCAACCAACTCGAGGAGGTCCTTTGACCAAGAAGTTGGTGGATGTGGTTGGCACAACGAGATGGCATCCCGCAGAGGTACAAGGACAGCTTCTGGAAGGCTATCAAGCACCGAATTTGTGATCCCGGCATCCCGCATAGCTTCCACCATTTGTATCGCACTGGTATTTGGCTTCAAAATTCTGAAGAATTGTTTGAACATCAGCGTCCTGGGAAGTATAGGCTCCCATCGTCTGTCCTGAGATTTTTCTGTTTCGGATAATTGCGAGCCAGCATAGTAGATATCTGCTGGAGTAAGGTAAGAAACCCTTTGGTCTTCTGTAAGTCTTGCCTGGATCCAAGCAATGACGTTCGGCTGTAGAGGAGGTTGAGGTAACGCGGGCTTCAGATTAAGATCTATAGGACGGTCAGTATTCTCCATTGAGTTAAGGGTTTCTGCGCTTACCGGAGTCATGGCGCTGATCGACGTCTTCTTGTATGCCCGCTTCGTATATGGATGCAAAGGTATGCCATTTAAACCACCGAGCGATCTGACACATAATAACACGGAGATCAGCCCGACCAGGTGATCTGAATTCTGGCGTCATGATGTCTAACTTCTCCTCTTCAAGAAGCAGGTGCAAGCCCATAAACACATCAACAGCTACTTTGCGCCGACTTTCCATGCTTTTAGCTAGGGATGTCGGCATATATCCAGCTTGTCCGAATGCTGTTTCGCCAAGTTTAGAGACTATGTACTCTTTGGCTAAAGAGACATGTCTGGAAATGAATGTTGTGGAAGGGTTCCCATCTCTTACTAAGGATGTTGTATCGTCCGTATCGTCGTCTAAAACCCATCCCCAGCCCCCATTCATCATCCATGTTGGGCATCCCAACGAGTTGGACGCTTCACCAGCCTCTAAAGACTTCCAATTGTGAGATTCTCGTATGGAACTAAAAGAACCCGAAGCAGGCCTTCTTCTGCGAGTGGGGGCACGGGCCTTGGGAAACGGTTTTGAATCTTTACGACCAAGATTTAGGAACAAAGATAGGAGCAGGACGGTCATAGCAGACCATTCTATATCTGCAGTTGACTCTTCGTAACCTCCCAACCACTGCATGCAATGGAGCCAGCCAGCAAAAATTTGTTCGCCGAGAGCATGGGGCAATATGCTACGACAAACATCTAGAGCCTTGCGAACATGAGGGGATCTCGGCTCAAGTTGTATTCGAAGTTCATGAAGCCGACCTTCAGCATCGACAACGTCGACGACACCGCCTTGTCGAGGATGGCGAACGCCAACAATGCTACCATTACTGAAATCAATAACCTCAGACTTTCTCTGTGTGACGTCGCGATCCAAGGCCCTGCCTCGATACTGCAAGCTTCTAGTGTTGTCAACGAAGAGAACAGAAAGTGAGATCTTTGTGAGAACACTCCAGGGAGCTTGGGTGCTCAATTCGTGCCGACCGTCCATCGACTCGGAAAGAATCAAAATTGCAGAGTGGTCTCCGTCCACGACCTTACATGAGTCGACGACATTCTGCGCATGTCTACGATCAATGACAGTTGCTAACACAGTGGCACCGTCGGGAGTGTTTTTTTTCCCGCCTTTGGTACCTTTGTTACCTTTGTTACCTCCGTGCTGAATGCCTAACTCCAAAGTAAGGAGTTGAAGTCGTCTCTCGGTGGCGTCTTGAATGCCGATCAAGAGTTGACTTTGGTTATGGCCATCGATAGCAAAGGGTGGTGCTACTAGGATAAAAACCTTGGTCTGAGTGCGGGCCGGCTGATGCGAATACCGCACGTTGGAGTTGTTCATGGGTACGCTATGAAGTTTGGCGAACAATATTTCATGTTGTAGCCCATCAAATTCGTGGTCCTCTAAGCCCATGTTGTGAAAACCTTCGTCAAGACCTTCGTAAAACGGTGCCGCTAGCAGACTACTCAAACTAGGATGGATCTGATGGGCATAATTGGCACTTAGGCGACTTCCCTGGGATTCATGTCTCCTGGTCCCAGCATGGCCAGGGTGCATTGGCTGTTCGGGCATTATGGCTCGGTCATGAGAAGCAGATAGATCGGCTCTCGCCAACATGGAGCTGACCCTGCGGGAACTCCTGCGTGCGGCACCGGTCCCTTCTTTGTCTTGCTGTTCCAAAGACGAGACAAGATCTATCATAGGCTTCTCGAGCCTCTCACTCTTCCTCTGCCGCTTTCCTGGTAAAGGGGCCCCGAAGCTCTCTCGGAGATTAGGCTGCACGGGAGTTCCAGGAGCACTCGCAAAAGCAGACGGCATGGAGCTACGACGCCGGGCAGCCTTTGATCTGGCATCCTTTTGCCGGTTGAGGAAAGGGTCCTCATGTTGCAGGTAGGTGAGGCGCCAGACAGTGTATTCACTAGTTTCACGGTTGATTGTAACCGCGATGATTAGGGGCTGGCTCAAATCTTGAGTCAGTGCACCAGGAATCTTGATCTCTTCCACATGCACAACTTCTTCTGCCGCATCTAGGAATGACAACTTTTTCTTTGCAGTCTGTCTTAAACCCTTAGCATTTTGGGGTTCTTGATTTGTAACAACCAATCCAAGTTCAAGTAATGGGTCCGTTAATGAAACAAGCCGTGGCCAACGAGACTCGGGCTGCTCCAGCGGCGCCTCCCAGCAGTTGTCCAGCGTTGAACGGAGTGGGAGCGCTTTAGGTTTTCCAAGGCCCTCTACAGAGAAGGCAGTTTGCTGAGAGCTATTGAATGCCGTCAACTGCGAAGAGACGAATGAATTGGGCGGGACTCGAGGGAACTTGAACGATATAGGCGCAACGCTTTCTGCCTTCTGTTTACGTTGGATTATAACTCCAACAGGACCTGCGAAAGCGGATTCAACCTCGAATGGCATATGAACAATATGGCTAGTGCCAGACAGGAAGTATATGTGCGCCTGTGTCTTGAGAAACACAACCAAAGCTTTTGACAGAGCCGGTCGTTGGTCTGATTGAGCATCGTCGTCTTGCGTCGATTTGTCGTCCTTTGAAGCAGGGAAATATGCTAGCAGAGCCTGTATAACAGGTTCTTTTTCGAGGTCGAATCTGAACGTCTTGCGAAATATGCCACCTCGACACCATATAACACAATATTCGGTCGTGAGAAGCTCGTCCTCGATGTTTCCATCGCATCCATCGTCTGTTGAAATGTCCCAAGTGTAAGACGTGGATGAAGGGTTGGGTGGTAATAATTGTTCATTGATGGCATGTTGAAGCCCTGAGGGCTGATGCAACCCCAGGGACTTCACCGTCGCCATGTTCCGGCAGCCGCCATAAGCAGCTTACGTTTGTTGGTTCAGTCGATCGGTCTCGGAGGCTGTAGGGAGCTTCTTAGTGTGAGATTCGAGGTCCTAGGTCTTTCAGTGGACGAATTGAAGGTATTGTTGCGCGTCAAGATATTTGTTTGTGTTGGACATTCACTTGGTGCACTGTGCCCTTCCGAGATACATGGATGGATTGTACCTAACACCCTCCGTTAGTGTTAGTAGTGGGGCTGGAGATTTAGGTAGGCGCGCTGACACCGACCTGACCTTCAATTGAATCCTTAGGTGCTTTAGCGCGTCTAGGACCGATGGAAGCTCGTTTGGAGCTGCCTCGTGACGTAGCTGCAAGGTACAAGGTACATTCACCTACTATTACATTTACCTTATTAGTACCTTACCTAGGTACCAGGTGTCGGTGGAAGCTTTCATAGCTCTGGCTTGGGCGCTCTGCTACCTTACCGAACCCCGACAACTTCGCATCCTGTATCCTGACTCTCTTTTTGGGCCTTTTCACTTCCCAGCATGATACCATTGCCATCAGTACAATGACGGACCAGTCACCGGAACCCAGCCACAAGCAGGCGCGTGATCTCGAAACCCAGCAACCTGAGCATAAGGCTGCGCCTGCATCAAGCGAATCACTTCCGCCGACAAATAACGATGGTTCCGACGATGGCGCACATAGCTCCGAGACCGAGTCGCTGGATAAAGAGGGGGGTGCTAGTACGAAAGATATGAAATCGCCGGGAAACAACGATGGGAAAGCAAGCCTAGATGTAGACCAGGACAAAGAAGGCGGAGAGAAAGGAGATCATCATAACGAAGACGACGATGATGACGAGGAAGAAGATGATGACGAAGACGAAGATGAAGAAGAGGAGGATGACGAAGAAGACGACGACGAAGACGACGACGACGAAGAAGACGATGATGAGGAACCGAGGCTCAAGTATGCTCGGCTGACTCAACACCTTAATGGAGTATATCGAAACGGCGACGCAACTAGCACGTTCCTTGTCGCTGGAGATAAGATGGTAGGCTTGACATCTGCTAGAAGCGAACATTATACTGACTATGCAACAGATTGTTGGAACGCATAATGGCAATATCGTAAGTAGTGAGCACACCGCTCACTTGCCTCCCGCTAACTCTCGCCCAGCACATCGTCCAGCTCCCGATGTTCCAGTCCATGAGGGTATACCACGCACACTCTGCTTCAGTAACATCCATATCAATATCGCCATACCCGCCCCCTCTCCCAACCGATACGCCAGAGACAGCGCCAAAGCATGCAGCCCACAGCAATGCCAGCGTCTCATCCAGCCGCCAAACAGATTCATCCCCTGCGCCATCGAGAAGGCCTCGGGAAGTGTCTCAAATTCCACGAACACCATCGAATGACATATACGTTGCAACTTCTTCGTTGGACGGCAACGTTTGTGTCCAGAACTTGATTGATATGAAAGACGTTCAGTTGCGAAACTTCGCTCGCCCTGTGCAGGCGGTAGCTTTGTCTCCCGAGTTCAAAACAGATCGGACCTATCTATCAGGAGGTCTTGCTGGCCAGCTTATTCTTACCGCGGGAGGCGGCCCAGGTCGCAGCACTTCGACTACAACTGGAACTGCAGCCGCCACAGCTTCCGGCTGGCTGGGTAGTATGGGACTTGGCGGCAACGCAGGTAAAGACACTATCCTGCACTCTGGAGAAGGGGCCATTAGTACCATCAAATGGTCATTGTCCGGCAAATACGTTGTCTGGTTAAACGAGCACGGCATCAAAATCATGCGATCGAAGCTTCACCTCGAAAGTGTGGATACAGAAGACGCGTGGAAACGAGTTGGGCACATTGATCGACCACAGACAGATGAATGGGAAACCATGGCCAGTGTATGGAAAGGTCGTGTTGAATGGATTGATGAACAGGCTGTCGAAGTAGATGAATCTGATCAGAGCACCACCGATAAGGGCAGTTCCCCAGCTACGGAAAAGCTGAAAGGACATGCTCTGGCAAGCAAGAAGGGCATTGAGCGATTGCTCGTAGGATGGGGCGGTACAATATGGATTATACATGTCCATCCTGGGGGCGTTGGTGTTGGTAGGCACGCAGGGGAAAAGACTATTGGGCGTGCTGAGATTGTCAAGATGTATGTTTTGGTCTGGCCTTGCTGTACTGAAGAAAAGCTAACTTGGACTAGACTCCGCATGGATTGCATTATTTCTGGTATTTCGCTGTATACCCAAAATCTCTTGTTGGTTCTCGCATACTGTCTTCCCGAAGATGACGACGAAGACGAAGCTACTGTCTCTGTTTCGAATTCGCCAGATAAAAGACACAAATCCAACCCTTCTACGGGAAGCCAACCATCAGGTGGTATTCACCGACGGCAAAATAACCAACCACCAGAACTGCGTCTCATTGATCTCAACTCTCAAGTAGAAGCGGACAAGGACAGTTTGAGCGTCAGTCGTTATGAGAGATTATCT
This sequence comes from Fusarium palustre, assembly GCA_014899045.1. Taxonomy (NCBI): domain Eukaryota; kingdom Fungi; phylum Ascomycota; class Sordariomycetes; order Hypocreales; family Nectriaceae; genus Fusarium; species Fusarium palustre. Next base: position 92,777 of record JAAVUH010000047.1, on the reverse strand, counting down.
TCGGGCGATTACCATTTGGGAGTTTTGCCTGCACGCAACGCCGCATCTGCGATTGCTTCTTCTCGGGGTACTCTGGAGGCAATCACTGGGATTGGCACAGAAATGTGGAATGCTGCCATCAATCCTCGGTCCCTCTTCAGCTCTGGGGCAAGTATCCGGAGCCGTGGAAGCGGCGACGATTCCAGTATCAGAGGAAGTACGGCAGGAATAATTCGGTCTGGAACGAACAGGGGTCTCTCGCCAACTGTTCATTCAGGCCTCGTAAAGCCTGGTGTAAAGATCTTGATTCATAGTCCGTATGACTGCATCCTCGCAACCAGACGAGACTTGAGTGATCATTTAGGGTGGCTCTTAGAGCGTCAGCAGTACCAACGTGCGTGGGAGTTGCTTGATGAACATCCGGAGATCATGGCTCCAGCTAACGAGAGAGCCAACGACAATACTCCCTCCACTCCAACACTGAATCAAGAGGCCAGTGATGAGTTCAACGACGACGAGTCCGTCATCGATTCGCAGCTTAGAGACTTCTATTCCTCGGCCGAGAAGGAAAAGCGGCGCATCGGAGAGCTCTGGATCCAAGAACTCATCGAAGAGAACGATTGGGCGTCCGCGGGCAAGGTCTGTGGACAAGTACTCAAGACGCCAGACAGGTGGGAGAAATGGGTGTGGAGATTTGCTGGCGCAAAGAAGTTTGATGCAATCACAAACTATATCCCCACAAAGCCCATGCACCCTCCACTTCCTTCAACCATATACGAAGTTGTGCTTGGTCATTACATTCAGAACGACAAACCGAGATTCAGGGAACTTTTAGATCGTTGGTCTCCTGAGCTTTTCGACGTCAAGACTATCACGACGGCGTTGGAGAACCAGCTCAATTACCGGGACGTGCGTGAAGACAGTATTGACGACGGCGAAAAGGGGCGAGACTGGAGAATTGTGATGGAGAGTTTAGCGAGGTTGCACGAGGCCAGTGGACGATATCGTGAGGCTCTCAAATGCTACATCAAACTTCATGACGCGGACTCGGCCTTTAGGTTGATTAGGGATAATCACCTTGCCGAAGCCGTCGAAGACGACATTCCCAGCTTCATTGGTCTTCGAGTTCCGCCCGATAAACTTGACCAAATGACAGCAGAGGAGCTCGAGGAAGCAACGTCTGAAGCCATAATTCTGCTCGTCGATGAAGCTCAGCATGGTCTTCTACGCCCCGACGTTGTTGTGGAGCAGCTTCTCGCCCAAAAGCTCAATTTATACATATACTTCTACTTTAGAGGACTGTGGAGAGGCGAAGGCATTCAAGAGCATGGGGGAGAGAACGTAGACCGGCTTGTTATGGACAGTCAATCGTTGGTTGACAACTTTGCGGATTTGGCGGTCCACCTCTTTGCGACCTTTGACCGGTCGTTGCTAATGCAATACCTGAAAACCTCGGTCTCATACACATTTGAGAAGGTAAGATGAGAGCGGTATTGAGACTTCGATCTATGTGCTAACTTATGCCAGGCTGTTCAAGAATGTGAGAACTTCTCATACTACGATGAGCTTGTGTTCCTATACTCCAAAACCGGTCAAATGAAGCGCGCTCTTTACCTCATTATCGATCGCCTAAAGAATGTTCACAAGGCCATTGAGTTTGCCAAGGAACAAGACGACCCGGACCTATGGGAGGATCTCCTCAAATACAGCATGGACAAACCCAGCTTCATTCGAGGTCTCCTCGAGCAAGTCGGAACAGCCATCAACCCAATCACTGTGGTGAAACGAATTCCCGAAGGACTCGAGATAGAAGGTCTCAGGGAAGGGCTTACGCATATGATGAAGGAACATGAGATCCAATATAGCATTAGCTCGGGAGTTGCGCGAGTCCTTCGCAGTGAGGTGGCCACGGCCCAGACCGAGCTCCGGGCTGGCCAACGCAAAGGCATCAAGTTCGAAGTAGTTATGCAGGATCAAGAACACCTGGACATTGAAGTCAAGGATGTCCCCACAGATCCTGAAAACCCAGAGCGGAACGTTTCTCATCCGTCTACGAAGCACGACCACCGGGTGCCAAAGCCGGGGCATTGTGCAAGATGCCATGAGCCTTTCACCGAGTACGAGATGGAGACGCTGGTGGGATATGCCTGTGGCCATGTGTTCCATGTAAGCCATCTGTTGGAGATGCTGCATGGGAACAAGAAGATGGACGTTGATCTTGGCAATGGATCCGAAGAGGGAAGTCGATACTCTGTCCATATGAAGGTGATGAGAGCACGTTTGTTGAAAGACAAGATGAGGGGAGGTTGTCCAGTGTGTCATGTTAAAGAATGAGTATATGAGATTCCCTGTTAAGGCGCCTACGCACTGACGGCGTATAAAGAGATGGTCATTTTATACATAGCACATTAGTCTGGAAAGTTTTACGGCGCATATAGGTACTTAGTAGAGAGAATGAGTAAAACCAGATCATGGGTGAAAGACGAATTCTTTTCAAAGTACCTAAGTACAACTCGTATTATGATCCTCCACACGGTTCCGTTCCGCGATGCCAAAACCACCATCCTGTACCATCAATCTACTACTTCCTCAAGCTCAAACCAACGGTCATTTAGTCATATACCATGTCAAGGCGTCCAACACTATTTCCATCTCCCCAGTGTGGAAGAAATGTTCGAGTATAAGTCAGTATGACGAATGTATGGAAAACATGATCTAGAGGCTGTTTAAAAGATGGCAAAGAAAAGGATGCCAACGAAGCCAAGGATGGCGCCGGGAGTGAGATGCTTGGCAGCTGCAGAGGCAGTGACGGTAGGAGTACCAGTAGGAGTGACATCCTCGGTCTCATCAGCATCAGTGCCAGTGGCGGTTCCAGAGACGGCCGTGTCGTAGACAGTCTCAGAGTCGGTGGCAATAGCCGTAACAGTGTCACCAACAGCGGCAGAGGGCTCGCTGTAGAGAGTGGTGAGGATGGTTGGGTTACCAGACACATCGGTGGTGCTAATAAGAGAAGGCAGAGGCACAACCTCACCACCCTCAGAAGGAACAGCACCAGAAGGGTTGGCAGCAGGAACAGAACCCTGCTCGCCAGAGGCGGCGGAATCAGTAACGCCAGCGGGAGGGGCGTAGTTGGACTCGGAAGCGCCAGGAGCCACGGGGGTGACGGTAGTCGAAACGAGAGGGACAGAGAGAGCAGGGACACCCTCAGTGCCAGAAGAGACACCCTGGCCGTGGTAGGTAGTCTGCTCGCCGCCAGCAGGAACCGAAGGCTGTTCTCCAGCGGGAGCGGAGGGAACATCGGTAGCAGCAGGGGGAGGCTGCATGGACTCACCCCCAACAGAGGTGGTGTCGGTGCACTTGGTCTCGTGGATGACAGAGCAAATGGTCATGGAGTGAATGACAGTGCCTAGTCTGTCAGTATGTGCACTGACTAGAGTGAGTGGGATATGGAGGAGGAACATACCGTCAGAAATGCCAGCACCATACTCGTGAGTGTAGGGGGTCTCGGTCTCAGTGTGGGCGGCTGAACAGATATCAGTATCAGAAAGATGTTGAAGGTATTACTCCGGGGTCACTAACACATACACAGGGCGCTCTCGCCCTGGGTGCCAGTAGTGGCAACAAGGGGGGCGCAGAGGGCCAGAATGCTGGCGAGAACCTTGAGCTTGTAGACAGCCATCGTGAAGGTGAAGGATCTATTTTTGAAGATGTGGGTGAGCGGTTATTGATGAAATCAATAGATACAGTAGAGCTATGCCAGAGGAGAATGGGATGGAGTACAAGGGAAAGGGAGATGTACTCGAGTGTCGAGTGGTGCGTGGCTGTGATGATAGTGAAGCGGGCGCAGGTGAAGCAATAGAAGCACATGCGACCGATCACAAGCTCTCGCAAGGAAGAAGAATGAGCAGGCAGAAGGAATGGATACTCACAGATTTGTTATCTGAAGATAATACAGCGAAGGTGGTTGAGGAATGCAAAGTGATAATGCAAGACTGTGAAGAGATGCACGATCGATGTAGAGAGGAAGAAGAGATGGGAGAGAAGGATGAGGAAGAGAAGGAAAGAAATAGTAGAAAAGATCAAACGACGGGAAGATTCTATTTCTACTTCTGCCCGGCAACCTAAGGCAGGTCGACGTAAACAATGACCTAGCGTAGAGTCGGTGAATGGTTTGCCAATTTCTGACGGCCGTCTGGCAGTGACAGTGTCAGTGACAGCAGAAAGCTGATTGAACTTTTGGTTTCAAGGGGCAACGGTTCAACAACAATGGAGATGAATTGGAAACATTTTACTCACTCAGTGAAAGGGAAAGAAAAGAACCTGGCAACAGCCGTTGGTCGGTGGTACTAATCCTCGTTGCACCAGACGTCGTGTTGAGGTATCCCATTTTTGGTGTTTGCCCCTGAGATGGGGAGTCAAGTTGTCCAATAGAGATACCTAGAAAGTACACAGATTTGGAAGTTTAATATCTAATATGCATGTATCAATCTTCATGCTTTAGTATTCTTTCCCTCTTGTCTAGATGCTGCTGTAGCTGGGTAGTGGTTTGATAGTAGGTAGCTCAGTATGCTCCAACACAACGATCAATCTCCAGCCAGGCATGAATTACTTACTTAGGTACACTAATTCAACCGATTGGACATCTGCTACTTGCCCTGACGTATATGCAGTCGAAACAATACAACCCTTCACCACTTCAACAATAGCTATCTCGACTATCCTCCGCCTCGGTTTGCATCCTTGCATCTCCATGTCTAATTACTCTCACCACTGAATTGTCGTCTTGAAAGTGCGATACCGCAGGCCCTGTACCACGTTACAACCGCAGCGGTATCTTGCATTTCTTCATACTACACTACATAAGCCATATCCGTAAGAGATAGATTGATCTGCACATCCCAACCAGCATCCCATACCCCATTGTCCTTCCTTCCAGGCCTAACATCTATGTTGAGCAACACTGCAAGTCTCCTCGCTCAGCATAAATACGATGCGCGCACCAGATTTCAAAGTAATCCCAGTCGAATACGCTGTGCTCCTGTCTCTACAACACGTGTCTGAGCAGTGCATTTGTACCATGTCACTCGCCTGTGCCTCAGAGTGAATACCCGATGAGGGACATACTGTCTCCGAACAGAGTCAGGCAAACTGGTTCGACTGATAAAGGGGCAGAGCTTGAGGATTGTCTAAGCGAGCCCGCCGGTTCTCATAATAAAACGTTATGTCTCAGGACTATTTGCGTTCCCTCAGGAGATGTTTTGGTATATAGAAAACCGAAGAACAATGGCTGATTATCCACAGCGTATGTACATGGGTTGCCACCCACTAGATGCTCTTGATATTAATTTGAGTTGAGCGTTTTGTGTAACTTGGGTGATCCGTATTCGAGGTGAGACTTCTTGACTTGCCCACGCTCTTGAATTCAATGCTTGTCGATGTTCAGTTGCAAATTGTAGCGTTCAAGTCACTGCTGTTCAGCTTCTCTGTGTAGGTAATTTGCATTACCACACTAGTTCACCTTTATGTTATCATTCCAACTCAATACTGGTATCGACAAGCGGCAGATTGTATCCCTATCTAACAATCGAAAAGATGAAAATCGACCAAGGCAATGATGTCACAGACGTTCGTTCAACCTTGGGTAAAAATATTGAGGTATATTTGCTTCAGGGTAAGAGAAGGGTAAAAGTTGCAAAAAAAGGACACCTGGTGGAGTTTAACCACCTATAATGGACGAACAGGGAATCGAACCCTGGACCACTCCCAGATTATTCGGTCGAATTATGCTAAGGGAGTATTATACCACTAAACCATTCGCCCGATGTTTTTGAGAGTGACAATCGTATCAGACAACATGTGTGCCGTTTGCAATGCTTCGACATGCCATGCCATACAATCGACCTAACATTCTTTTGATGGAACCGCCAATAATAAGCAAAAAAAGATGGAATCAGAAATTAAAAGATTAGCCCCATGGTATAAGAAAGCCTGGAAATGTCATAAAATCATGAGTCTGAACCATTTACCCCTCGAATAGTTGTTTCAGCCGGCGTAAATGCCCAGTGGTAGATAGCACAGTTGCTATAAGAACAAGATAGCATAGCACCATGACCATGCGAGTCATGATATCAGGAAGAACCATCAGAAGCAATGCGAGGCAAAGTCCGCTCATGGAGAATCCGCTGATTAGCGTCCGTAAAGGTACAAGTGGAGCAGGCGTTGATTGATCACGCTCGAGAGCATTCGTTCTTGGCCCTTGCGACAAGGCAACAAGATCCGTTGCCCTGAGAAACCGAGTTTCATCTTCGACTAGGACTTGTCGATTTTCGAGATAGATTCTGTAGGCTTGAACATCGTTGCTTGTCGGTGTTGGCAGCTTCTGCATTTCTTCAAGAGAGGCAACCAAGTGTCCTAGGACAATTAGATAAATGTGTGTATTGGATTTCAGTAATACTTACTATATCGGCGAAGAACATTTTCGATCTTGTCCAACAATCGATGTCTGCTCCGGTGAATATCATGATTAGAAGCCCGCTCTTCCCGCCCGGAGACAGCCATGTGCCCACCATGTCGTGTGGTAATGGAGTCCAGCCGTATAAGATCTTCTTCGTACGCTCCAAGTTGGTCTTGTAAATACAGGAGGGCCCTATGGTTGAGCCAATCGAATTTCCGATACAGTGGTCTGAGCCGTGGATCGCATTGACCTGATAGTCTGGCTGCTATCTCGGCATACCCGTCGAGAGCCTCAATTGGTAGATCATCGTTCTGCGCGGCCATATCTTCTTGTGTTTCAGAGTAAGCTGGATCGTATGATATACTTTGGTTGTGGTAGGCAGGCTCTAACGCCAAAGTTCTCTGATTTAAGAAGGCAAACCTAGATGGATAATGGCTATCTATGTGCGGTACGTTCTGTTGTTGCGGCGTGAAGGGCTCTTGTGGTGGAGGATAGCCAGCGGGAGTATGCGCTGGCCCCCAACTTGGATACGCTAAAGGACTGATGGGAGACTGAGGATAATTGGCGACGGCGACTGCTGAAGGTGCATACCCAGATGCCTGTACCTGGCGACCATTGAGTGGACTCTTGAAATAGCCCGCTTCGGGGGAAGACTGGAACCCTTCATGGGCCACAGAGTTCGGGTCGGGTCCGACAATTGACATGCTGGCAGATCGACGTGCTCCTTTGCTTCTAGAGTTTCTAGTTTCTCTCAAATTCTTGCTTCTACTGCCGGTGGGTTTGGAGATAGCCGTATCATCACTGGGTGTAAGCTGCGTAACAGTACGTTGAACGTTGGAGGGGTTGTAATCCGTCTTGGATGACGAGCTGGTCGGTGTTAGACGCTGAGTTCCGCCCTCGCTCGGTGACTGGCTGGCACTTTCTTCGCAATCTTCAACGGTGGACTGGTGAGATAGAGCCTTTTGAATCGTCGGTCCCTCGGCTGAAGACCAAGACGGCCTGTTTCGATTCTGCGCTCTGTCGTTCATTTTAAAACTGCGCAAAGGAAACGAATTGGCTTGCTTTTGGGAAAGGTTTTGGGTTCCCTTCTGTAGATATATAGTTTCCCTGGATCACAGATCCTAAGAACTCTCGATTATCAAGCGATTGACGGCAGCAGTGATTTTATCAATGAAGCCTTGTACGATTGTGTTCAACTATACACCCGGATGATGTAGTATACGTTGCCGAGTGTAAGCTTGGTGTTCACTGGGTTCTCAGCAGTGAGGCATCTTGGGCATTTCGGCCGTAGCAGTAGCTCACTGTGGCCAAGATATGCCGAATAGAGTGTTGGACTGTGCCGTAACACCGGGAGCCGATGTTGGGTTCCGTGAACAACCGCAAATATGCCAACCTTAAGGGAGGAGTAAGATCTGACGTGACAGCTTGGAGGCCCACGTAAGACAAGAAAGATCCCGACAACTTTGATTGGATATAAAGGATGGAGGGTTGCAGGGACTGAGAAGCGTGAATGCACAATAAAGAAGATCAAGACTTCTCGAAACTCTTATGAAAAAGGTATGAGCTGGTGAATGTTGTTAAAAAGAATACGACGATGACGATTTAGCTAGTAACTTATCATCCATAATCAAATAGTCCGCCTGATTGCCTTGTTCCAAGAAATAATAGCGCCAACAGCTGAGCCGCAGAACCTGTCTGAGCACTTGAACTCATTGGTAGTGGAGAGAAAGAGGGAGGAAAGATGGTGGGGGAGTGATGGAAAGAAGAAAGGAGCGTAGGTACCTAAGTAGGTAGGTAGGTAGTATCAACGACAACAACTCGCGGCAATTGCATGTGAGATTGGAAGGATCAGATTTTGTTGGTGAACTCAGTCATGTCATGTCATGTCATTCAAGCATGCAGTAACCCTCCCAAAAAAAACAAGGTAGAAAATAAGCAATACAATGTCAAACACGAGCAGAGGAATTGAACCCGAATCCGGACCGGATGTATTTTGTAGTTACTTTATTGAGAAAGTTCTCAATAATGATCCTATACAAGGAAATAAATTTAGCAAGTTAGTAATCCGTTATAGAGAGAATAATCGCATAACAGAGAAGAGATACAAGGTAACTTGATGATGGAACGATGAAATGGCAGAGGATTCAAGCTCAGGTACATTCTCATTCTGTCAAGGCACGTGATACACCCATTCCAGGGACAATCATCACCACCAAACTATCATCGCAGCCCCACTACAGCTACGAAAACGAGACCCGGAAAGATTTCGAGATTCTCCAAGAAAAGACTAACTAATTGGCTTGATTGGAGTTGAGGTCACAACAAGGCTTTGTCTTGTTACCATGATAGACATATAATCAACCTCAATTCCGTTGCCAGGTCATAGCGCATCGCATTGCTACTGTAACCCTGTTGAGCTACCACACCACCAGCAGTCTATGCACAACCAATTGCCTTTTCTTACCTACGACACTACCACAGTTATCGTGTACCACAAGTGAGATCAAGCTCATTACTTTCGGACTGAGCTCTCATAATCGTCATATTCTCAACACCTGAATAAAGTCTCCGCTCTTCACACCATCATGTCACGTATACCAACCTCAATCCTCAGCAAGTATTTGCTAAAAGGTCAAATACCACGGCAAGGCTGTGTCAGTACACGCCATATATCCAGACACATTGCGCTGGCTTCGGCTGCTGCATCAATCGCCCACACAACCAGGCATTTGCACGTCTCGGCTGAAGCTGTCACGCCAACTCCCATACAGCCAATTCCTCTGCGTAAGCAACTGAAGGACGAGGCAAAGAAAGCAAAGAAGCAGGGCAAGAAGAAGGCAAAAGGCGACTCTCAAACGGTTGATGGTTGGGAGTTAACCGTTGGTATCGAAATTCATGCTCAGCTAAACACCGCTCATAAGCTGTTTTCACCAGCTATCACGTCCTTCAACGACGAGCCAAACAGCCATGTCGCTCTTTTTGACGTTGCCATGCCTGGCAGCCAGCCTCTTTTCCAAAAGGAGACTCTTATTCCTGCCCTGCGTGCAGCTCTCTCCCTGAATTGCGAGGTCCAGGAAGTCAGCCGATTTGATCGAAAGCATTACTTTTGGTGGGATCAACCTTCTGGGTATCAAATCACTCAGTACTATGAGCCTTTTGCTAAGAACGGCCACATCACTCTTCTTGCTCGCGACGGTATTTCTCCTCAAGATGGCGAAAGTGTGACCATCGGAATTAAGCAGGTTCAACTCGAACAGGATACGGCAAAGACGCTGGCTCAGACTGACAAGGTACAGTGGCTCGACTTCAACCGTGTAGGCGTGCCCCTGATAGAGATCATCACCGAGCCTGAACTTCATCATCCCCGAACTGCCGCTGTTTTTGTGCGAAAGGTCCAGATGTTGCTGAATACTGTCGATGCCTGTGTATCAGGCATGGAGACAGGTGGTCTGCGAGCTGATGTCAACGTTTCTGTCCGCAGAACTGATGGATCCAACCCGTCACTTGGTACGAGAACCGAAATTAAAAACCTGAGCACCATCAAGGCAGTCGAAGATGCCATCATTGCCGAGCGTGACCGACAAATTCGTGAATTAGAAGCTGGTCGATCTATCCCCAGTGAGACTCGCGGTTGGTCTATCGGATCTACGGAAACGCGCCGCCTTCGTGGAAAAGAGGGTGAAGTGGATTATCGCTATATGCCAGACCCTGATATTGCGCCTCTGGTTATTGGAAACGACCTAGTTGGCCACTTACGGCAGTCGTTGGCTGTGACACCTGATTCAGAACTAGACACCCTAATCGCTCAATTTGGACTCACAGCCAAGGATGCACTGTCACTGATCAATCTCGAAAATGGCTCGCGTGTGCAGTACTACTACAAGGTACTCTCCTCAATCCAAGAGAAACTTGCGGAGGACCTCAGTGAAGTTGAGATGCCAGACTTCAAGAGTTACTCCGCCATGGTCGGCAATTGGATTATTCACGAGCTGGGCCGACTCACCACTTACAAGGCCGGCCCGCTCGCAGCCCGAGACCTGACATTCACGTCAGAAGGTGACTGCGAGCAAGTCCCTGATTCTGATCTTTCGCAACTTCTCTATCACCTGATCCGTAAACAGATCACAGGCAAGGTGGCCAAGGAGCTCTTGTTCGCCATTTACCTTAAGGAAATCGAGGGAGGCGTCACTCAGGCTATTGAGGACAACGACCTGTGGTTCAACGAGATCACAACGGATGAATACGAGCAACTAGCCGACGAGGCCATGGAAGGCGAGGACAAGATCTTGCAAGAGTTTGCTAACTCCGAGCAGTTCCCTCAAGGCAAGCTCATGTTCCTTGTGGGTAAGATGATGCGCCTTGGACCTACCGAGCGCATTGTACCTGCTAATGCTGAGCGTGTCATGAGAGAAAAGGTTGAGGCTTTACGGAGAATGTGATTCACTTCACTGGAAGCAAGAACGTTACAGTTGCTTATAGCACAGCCCTTCTCCCGTCACATGAGGCATCCGCTTAGCGACACCGTGTCACTTAACTGTTAACTTAAGCTGGCGTTTTCCACAGCTAAAGATAGTTGGCCCGTCCAACAATGAGGCTTTTGCCGAGCATCACTGGTGTGACCAGGCAGTGGGTTCTTTTGCGCACTGAGGCACAAGGTAGCAAACATGGATCGATTGATAAATGGCCATTGCACATGTCTTGAATAAACAAATACTTCTCTTTCCAAAGAACCTCAAACCAAAGTTTGTTTACAGCAAGCCCTGTTACATTTGGGACAAATATCTCCTTGAAAACTAACACTCATGACTGCTGTTTTCCCAACTCACATTGGGCTTCCTCCTGAGAAGGACAGAAACGACGTCTCGCGAACAATGATGACCAGTCGTGGCTCAATATTTAAGTCAGAAATCCCGGACGACCGAGAAAATGATGACGGCGGTATAAAAACAGAAACAGTGTGGGAGACGATGAATCCATATACAAGAACAAATGAAGATAGTGTCTCAACTGCTACTCCGTCAAGTGGACGAACTAGGATTGCAGCAACTCCAAATACTACTACTAAAAACGACGCGAACTATTCCACGGCCAATCCTACTAATACTGAGAACCCTACTCCTCTTGTAGCAGCTTCCCACGACTCTCGCGGTTGGTCTGACGGAGATGTCGCCGCGATTGTTGTCGGTGTTGTTTTTTGCTTAGCTGCGATAGCATTAGCGGTATGGTTCTTTGTCTATAAGAGACGCAGAAGTCCAACGATTCATCAAATCACTCCCCCACAAACTCCAATCTTCAACCCTTCGGCTCCAACTTCACCATTACCAACCCCTCCTCCTATTGCAGAGTCGAATGGTGACCAAACGTCCAACATGGAGGGTTCGTGGGTCAGTTATGGTGATCGTGTACGTTCGCCAACGCCCCAACCCGCTGTAGCAGAGGTGAAGAGCTTTACCCGCGCGTGGCAGAAGCCGCGTGTTTATACTGTTACCAGCGGCCGTATCGCGGAACTCCAAGGCTCAAATCTTTCGAAGAATCTTGGCGATGATGGGGATGACGGTATATCGCCCGTCTCACCGAAATCTCGAGCTGAATCATCTCGTGCTGATCGTCGCGTGGTGAGCCCGATGGCTTTGACTTCAAGGTTTAGCTCGTTATCATCCAGGACTGACCCTGGCGGGAAACAAGAGGAGAGTCCAAGAAGGGGACTTCAACGAGATTTTGTATGATGACCATCACCAAACCGGTTTCCCTCTCGATAGGGGTTGGCCTGATTTCGGTGTTTCTGAATGAGTGTGAGACGATGAGATTTTGTGTTACAACTCAGGATAGGGGATGGAGGTGGATAGTGGAACTCGTGAAAGCTCGTTGCGATGGAGGGTGTTGGCTGCATGCTACAAAATGCTTTCTATAGATTAGGTACCTAGCCTTAGATAATTTGCTCCAGCAGAATGCTCAAAAACAAATCCTAGGTCTATCACATACCTCAACATGGCAGGCATCACGGGCATCAAGCGGACAACGTGGTTATATGTAACTGTATGCTTTATATCATTCGATATGACGATCAAGTATGTTATCATAAACGCCGCATGCCCGCAACAGGGCTCCATATACGTATCTGCACAAACCCTTAACACACAGATACGCGGGGCCAACAATCAATATCACCAAACTCCAAACTCCTTACGTGCTGAAACACGATATTCTTCTCCCGTAAAGAAAAGGGGATCGCAGCAAATCAAGGTATGTTCTCACCAACCCCATGTTGCCTCATCCACCAGATATTTCTGTCATCACTCTGGCCTTCCGTTATGTCCATGGCCATGAACATGACTTGCCAACACTTCGTTGTCGTACCTTCCGGGTTGAAAGGCATAATTCAAGTTTTCTCTGTCCTTCAAGAACATGTCGACCCTCTCATCCTTCGACCTGCCCGCAGCAATCATGTTTCGACGAGCGACCTGTTGCCCGATAGCGAGGTTCGACTGTGCCTTCATTTCCATGAGGTCGGCGCCGTATTGCTCTGCTCTACTCATTTGAGCGAAGGCTCCTATCATGCACATGACAACAACGAGGGTGGCGAAAAGACCGTTGGACATGTACATAGAGTCTCTGACCCTGCCGTCGCGAGCATCGTACCAACGCTCCCAGTCTTCCCAAGTCGCATTATGCGCAGCAGATCCAGCCTTGTGGCGCCAGGCACGATCGGCGCTACGAACAGTTTCGTTAAGGGTCTGGGGCTTTCCACCAGTCCAGCCTAGACCGTGGACATCATAGAGTTGGCGCTTCGAGGGGTCGCTGAGGAGGTCGTTGGCAGCAACAATTAAACGATAGCGTTCTAAGCGAATGGCATGAGGGATATTATCAATATCAGGAGTATGGCTGTGCCTGTCGGGATGGTAGACTTTGACAAGCTGGTAGAATCGATGCTTGGTATACGGGGCGTCACTCTTCATGGAGAAGATCTCGTAGGGAGAAGGATAACTATTCTTGGGCCATTGAGGGACCTCATTATGGCTGAAGCTGCCTCGCTGGTCGCTATTTACTGTGGAATATCGCCTGTGTCGGTCTATCGAGCAAGTCGTTGCGGGAGCATAGCTAGTTCGTACCCCTCTAGATGACGTTATAGACCGTAGAGGTGGGAGACTCGAGACGGCGGGGAAAGCATTGCAGGAGCTGAGAAGGATGGCAGTTTTGTGAAGCGGCATGACGATGGCTATGTCGGCGCAAGCTCAGAGGCATTGAAAACATGTTCAGCGCCGCGAGCTTGGGGATTTTAGATATCACGGGTTGAGCATGTTAGAGCAGGAAACGATAGTACAAGCGGCAGATGTTTGAGCGGCGTATCACGCGCAGCGAATGAGGATACGCATCATGCCCGCAAATTCCCTCTTAATACCGGAGCTCAGCTGCAACCCCACAGAAGGTGCATGGCAGGGATTATCTTAACGCCGGCCGCGAGCGGAGATCGGATCAGCCACAGCAGCCACGGTCACGAGACCACAGTGTTTCTTCACCGAACAGTTCACCTCGGTGAGATACTCTTGCCAAAAGAGGTAACCCTACTTCGATCGATCTGCCGACATGCCGAGACACCCTTGTTTCTAAAAGACAGAATCGTGCATATTATCCGTTCAGACTACCATTGAGTGTCTTCCAGTACCAACCGCTACCGGGTAAATCTGTCAATTGAGAAAGTCAAAGCAAAAATACCTACATGAAGCATAACAGTATCAGTCTAAGGAAAGGAATAACTCTTGCCGACATATCCGTTTTGAAATAGAGAATTGGATTTGGCTAAATGCAACATTTCTATGAGTTGTTCGGCAGTTTTACAAACATAACCGAGCTTCCATTCAAGCGATACCGAGGATGATGACATGCTGCCACCATTATCAAGAACTACTAAAGTGATAACGACCGGGAATAAGGGCGTACCAGAACGCCATCGTCATCAGAGGCGCTGGTCCAACCCCAGAGTTAGTCAAGGTTCACGAATATCTTCTTAGTTAATCTCATTTATGCTTCTCCTCACTCAACTCATGTCCGACTCCGCGATTGGGGTAAGAAAAGCAAAACAATGTTGGTCACCCATGGGGAAGACCCCGTTTGGAGATCGTCCAAACACACGGTACCTGGGCACGGCATTTCATATGCCGTGAGCCAATGAGACCATCTACATTTTGAGCATGACTCTGGATGGCTTCCTTTTCCCACGTTCATTAGTTCAGGAAGACCTCCCTCAAGGCGGAACTCTTCCGACGTGGGTGACAATCACTCCACTCTCTCACGACACAATTTGATCATCGTCTCCACTGCAAGCTTTTCTGCGGTTACTAAGGCTTCTAGGGTGGCTTTCACGTTTTAATATCTCCGGGCCTACAGCTGCTCCCCGCTGGTTTGTGTTGAGGCTCAACGGTGCTAGAGAGGACCAGGATATGTTCCTCCCGGCTTGGCCAGAGCCTCAATGCTGGCTCTTGCTTGTCAGATCATACAGGGCATAGGCCTGGACTGACGATATCTCAAACCGACGGAAAGTTCCTTGGTTAGTTAACAAGACATGGTTCAGGCTATTTAATTTGAAATCTTTGCGCTTTGCTTGACTCGAAAGTAGCCAACCATTGCCACACCTTGCCCATCACCAACTGCTCGACTTATGACGACTGGATCTGATCCTGGATGTGGGATCCGCTTCGTCTAAAGCAACCCAAACAACAACCCCGAACTCGCTACATCCGCGTGCCGACATATCCATATCCTCCCAGGATGCTCTGCTCCCAAAGGTCCCATCATGCCATATTCGGAACCTCCACATAGCTGTTCTCCACGTCCATCCTCGGCCCTTTGGTGTCGTTCCTGCTCATATCCTGTTAGTGTCGTGGGTCGTTGAGCTCAGATGATGGATTGATCAACATTTGGAATATCAGTTTATAGTCTGTTGCTGATCTTGCAGCACCATGGCAACTCTCTCGACTAGGGGACAAACCACTCGCAAAGATCGATCAATTGGATGCCCGCCCCTCCGTCACGCGAGATAGAATACGGGGTAAGTCCCTTACTTAGCTGGATTACTATTGAAAAAAGGCTTTTGGACCCTAAGTGGGTTGATAAACTATTTCTCCAGGTCTAATATTTAAACTCGCGTCTCCTCTCGTAAGTGATATACTCTATTGCTACTCACTCTTCATCCCTTATACAGTCAAGACTTGAACAATATGTCTTCCGGTACTCCTCCCTCTCACGGGGCAACTACCCCTACACAATATACCGACAAGGAAGAAGGCGGCCATTATCATTGCAACCATCCTCACCACCACTATGAAGAACGAAACCAGAATGCTCAGAAGCCCCACCAGTCCATGGTCTCGCAGGTCTACAACCCTTCGTTCTTCAAGGTTGCCAACCCTGGTCCTCTTGGTTTGATCAGTTTCGCTCTGACTACCTTTGTCCTCGGTCTTTACCAGTGCGGTGCTGGGTAAGTGGTCTACGGATTCATGTACTCAGTCTTCCGAGTATACTAACCTTTCCACAAAGACTTCCCGGTTCTAACCCCTTTGGCGGCGTCGGTCCTGACCAAGCCATCTTCGGACTGGCTGTCTTCTTCGGCGGCATCGCCCAGTTCTTCGCAGGCCTCATGGAATTCCGTGTAGGCAACACCTTTGGTACTACTGTCCATTGCTCCTACGGCGCTTTCTGGCTAGCTTTTGCCATGTTCTTCGTCCCTGATCTTGCAATCAAGGATGCATACAAGGGTGACGACCGTGCGTACAGCTTTGCCCTAGGTATCTTCTTGATCCTTTGGTGCTTCCTCACTCTCGTCTTCTTCATAGCCGCTCTCAAGACGAACATCGCCATTCTGGTTGTGCTCGGCTGTTTGTTCCTCGCCTTCTTCTTCCTCAGCTTGGCTCAATTCTTACAGACCAGCCACCCCGTTGCGGCGATTCGAGTCAACAAGACGGGTGGTGCATTCTCGGTCATTTGCGCCGCAGCAGCGTTTTATGCCGGAGCCGCAGGTATCATGACCGAGGATACGACATGGGTTCGCTTCCCTCTTGGCGAAATTGATGTTAAGCCAAAGAAGACCAACATGGCTTAAGACGTGGGTGGAGCATACTCTTGAGGGGAGAAAGGTATAACATAACAGTGAAATAATGCGATGGCATGGCATGCATGTTAATGATTCGGATGGGGATGACCATTTATTTAGTTGTGACCAGATATTATGAGTAATAATGAGAATAATTCCAATGCAATGAAAATAAGGCAAAGTCATAAAAATTAAATCACGTCAGACATTTATTATCAGCACAGTCAAACGGTATGTATAAGAGCATGTGTCTTACTTGGTAGACTAGATGCCTCATTGGAATATATCCATCCGTGTCACCGTGAAAGAGACTTTGTTGAAGTTGTATTCAATGAAAAAAAAATGCATTAAGATTTATCCTTTATCCGTATGATGCATGGCTTGTAATCGTACAACAGACCGTCATTGGGTCTGACATCCATTATTTCCCATCTCGATCTTAACAAGCTTGAGCGTTCCTTCGCTTACAACTTGTTCTTAGCCTTCTCAGCAGCACCACTGGCCTTGCCCTTGGCCACCTCAGCAGCGCCCTTGGCCTCGCCCTTGAGCTCCTCGCTCTTGCCAGCAGCCTCACCCTTAAGCTCTTGAGCCTTAGCAGCAGCCTCCCCCTTTAGCTCCTGGGCCTTTCCAGTAACGTTGGCAGCAGCCTCCTCTGGAAATAATTAGCAATCAAGTTCTTTTTGATGCAAGATGAACCAGTGGTTGGATAAACTTACGTCCAGCCTCAATACCATCGACAATCTTATCGCTCACAACACGGTCGACCTTCTGAGCAGTGTCCTTGACAGCATCGGTAGCAGTTCGCTGCAGGGCGAAGCTGGTGGTGAATGTTCGGGGAGCTTGGAAAGCAATGACGCGAGGAGCGAAAGCCGTACGGCGGATGATGTTCTTGGTGAGGAAAGACATGGTTGTTTTATTGGTGGTGAAGGGTTGAATTAGGTAAATCGTTCGAGTGTTTGAGGATAGAGAAGAATAGTCAATTGAGAAAACTGAATACGAGTAGAATTGACAGTTGGAAGGAGAAAAGGAAAGCTCTCGTAACTTATGTTCTGACGCTGAGAGCTTGTCATAGCTGCATGATGTCACTCGCGGGGAAGGAGCTACCTGTTGCGGTGCGACCAAACACGTGAAGGGAGTAATGATGACGCAGTGAGGCTTGAAGAAATGGGGGGAAAGTGCTCATGTTGGAAGGAGCTTGCCTGCTTTCTGCCCCTATGTCTAATCTCATCATCGAGATATTCTGCAGGCGATCGCCGAGCTCTGGTGGGGAAAGTAGGTTTACCTACCTATACTGAAATGGCTGAGCGTTAGTGCAAATGGCAGGTAACATCAAGATCTATACCTTCCTTCATCAATTGAGCTTAATAAAGATGACCCCTCTTATCTGAATATTAGCCAACTAAAACCTAACCTCAACTGAACACCATCTTTTGTTGAGTTTAACGTGTTAGCCGATAATGGAGATAGCTTCATGTCAAGATTGTGTCATTGAAGTCTTAAGTCTAACAAAAATTGATGTTTCTATGTAAACAACTCATCATTACTCATCATTCAGTCGTTATCATAACGAATGCAAATATTGTCAATAACCATCTCACGAAATCTTTACACTACTTTGGGACCATATTTCATCAGGTGTCGCGACGCTTCTTTCTCCTTCTATTACCTCTTCCCGTTGAAGATCACGACTGGAACTCCCCAGCTGCAAAGTGTCGGATCCTCGAATCCTGAATTCTTGTCTCTCGGGCCAGGCTAGTGGACCATCGCATTTGTCGTCAGTCTTATTGTCATCATCGATAGCGCATTCATCTGCAGATGTCCCCACTCGACCGTTTATAACGTTGTCGATACGTAACCTTGGTGGACCCGAGTTAAGCCTCATGCCGTTCTTGGGAGGTCCAGCTGCATGCAGTCAGTAAAAACGACAACTTGGGCAAAGTTCATGAGTTGGTTAGTCGGTACTTACATAGCAAAAGATCAAACAACTTGACAATGACGGGCCCCCAAACGGTGACTGCGATGATCTGCCCATATGACCACCTATTGGCCGCGAAGCTCTCTGCATTGATGACTTTTGTGAGAGAAATCATATACAGAATGTTAATAACAAGGTACGCAACTTCAAGAATGCGCCAGAACCATATTTTGATAAAAAGCCCTCGTCTCTGTTTACCCCAACGAGGCCATCGGCCAAGACGGTAGGATCCAAATTGGACGTGCTTGGTAAGATGATGCTTTCGAAGTGTCCAAGCTAGTTGATCAGCCACCAAGGCGACGATGGCAATAGTATCAAGAATGAGAAACGTCATCTTGTATAGCAGAGGATGAGGAAAGAAGCTGAACCCCTGCCCGTCTATACCTTGAGTTGCAGCACAATAGGTTCTCGGACTAGGGTTGAAGCCGCATGCTTCGATTTCATTTTGACCTTTGAACAGAGCAAAGGCATCCTTGAAATAGATCTTCTGCGATGTTGCTACAATGGCAAGAAGATACTCCATGAAGAAGCCTAAGAATGTGTGCCAATTACGAATGCCTTCATGATGAAGACAAATCTGGACAAGGAACATGGGTAAAATACCATTCTGGCTGACGTGAAAGGCAATGGCACCATTCACGACAATCTCGCCCCAGAAGGTACCCTCCTGAGAATTGACAACAATGGCAAGAATGGACGCGATTTGCACAGCAAAGACAAACCAACACTGGGCTTCTTGAAATTCGACCAATGTGGTTGCAATGGCTATACTCGTACGCGACAAGCCGCCAGAGTCGCGCCAGATCATGCTCTCAATCCGGGTCAGGCTGCGCTTCAGACGGTAGGGCTTGGGCTCTGATTTGCGGCGACTGGTGTCTTGTGTGATGGTGACCCAAAGAGTGAAGCCTTTAAGAAGTAGATACAAAGAAGCAGCAAAGCATACTTGGAGAACGTATGAGATGAGAACCTATATATACCCTTGCGTTAGTAAAGGGTCAACGAGATGGGTTACTTTGACATACGCCTGGCCCAAAGATGTCTGGGTTGACCTCCGCTGGTAATTCGGGGCAAAACTCATCCAAGGCCTCGAATATTTCCTCAGGGGTTGATTCTCCATATGAGAGGCGGTCAATCGAACGGTTGCAAGGCTTGCTCAGGCCGTCATTCTCGCACGCATCCTGTGCACAGGCAATGAGAGACTTGAGCACCGGTCGTCCATCGAACTCGGCCAAGGAACCAGAGCCCATGACAGCACTGGCATTTCGTTCCGTCTCTTCGCTGACATAGTAAGGTCCTGACTCTTGAGTCCAATGCGCTGCCGCAGCCAAGGCAGCACAGTTGTAGAATGTTTCTAGTGAGCTGAAGAATAGATTTGAGCTGTTGCAGGCGCGCGTGCAATCAGCTACACCGTCGATCTGGCATCCAGAGCTAAACAAGATAATTTCTTGACCTCCATCGAGGTTGGTGGCGAAGAGTTCTTTGAAAGTGAGCCCTGAATCGACATCATCGGAACCTGAGCCGAGACCGGCGATGTCGAGGAAGGGGAAGAAATCCGAGGTGCCGTCGATACTTCTACGAACAAGAACGGTGAGGGGTGTGTCAGAGGCTGTAGTTGAAGGTACTGATGACCAGGCGGCTGAAGTCGTTGATAAAGATTGCACAACCGGCGTTGATGCCATTGCGAAAGACGTTAGTCAGCCCAGTATATTGGTCCTCCACGCAAACTACTATCTAGCAGCGTCTGAGATGCGAGCCCATTCTTTTAGGCAGTCTCTTTGTTTATATCCCTTGAGGCGACATGACAATCCACGTCTTTCACAATCAAAATGAAAATCGGAAGATCAAGAAAGAAAGAAAGAAGGGGAAAGAGAAATAGATCTACAAAAAGTTGGAGGAGGCTGAAGAAAGAGAGGATCCAACTCAATGGGTCGCTGGCTAGGATATGCACTCGCTAGTTCATCCTCTGCAGGCTTGGCACGTTTTCCCTAAGAGGCAATTGTGAAGCTTGTTTGGTGGCTTAGTGAGCTTATTAGCTTACTGAAGTTGTCAGATGATTGACTATTCGTTGTATATAGAGACGGCTCTTTGAGGTTCCAAAGACTTGGTTATACAAAAAGTGACTGAAAACAGCGAAGAAGTATCGTTGTGTATCACAACCAAACCTGTTGTCGAATCAAGATCTACTTGACCGTCACTTCATTCATGTCAAGATGTGGAACTTGGACCAACTCATCACCTCCACCAAAGATACTACATTGATACCGCCATAGCAACAACAAGGTTATCTATTTCCGATAGACGGAAAGCAGGTGATCGGGTAGAGGTATTGTGTATAGGGGGGGATGTATCTACCTAGGGACTAAGCTTAATACATGTATCAAGAATTCAAGACCGAGGTGGAATTAAACATAAATACCCGTGCCTTCTCACGCCAATCCCGTCCATCCATCCCCATCTCTTATCGGTTATCGGCTTAACATGATGAACCGACACCAGCCGACGTCATTATTCCTCGGCTTCCTGACTCTGTAGATTAGGCAGGTAGGTAATTATAGATATTTACAATCAGACTCATACACTCCATCAATATTGTCTGTCACAACCCAGTTAAACCATACAAAATGCCTCCTCGCCTCTCTCGACCTGTAATCACCCTCCGCGTCCTCCGACGTTATTACTCTTCCACAACTGCTGAGCCTCTCATCCGCGTAACAAATCTCCCCGCGCCCAACACTGGACACATTCGCATTCTCGAATTGAACCGTCCATCGGCTCGAAATGCCATCTCGAAAGCTCTCCTAGCAAACTTGCGCGCCGAGATTGATGACTTGCATAGCCAGTATGGACCTAATGGCGAGGAATTGCCTCTTCCACAGCGATTTGGTGGTGCTGCTGGTGTAGATGAGAAGGGCCCCACGAGAGCTGTTGTCCTGGCTAGTGCTGTCGATACATCTTTTTGCGCCGGCGCGGATCTCAAGGAGCGCAAGGGATTTACTCCTGGAGAGTATGTACATATTTTGCCATCTATTGAGAACCTTGTACTAAATACTTATAATCTGCAGAACCGCTGAATTTCTTACAAACCTTCGCAACACCTTCACATCTCTCTCCAACCTCCCCATCCCGACCATCTCAGCCATTTCCTCCGTTGCCCTTGGCGGCGGCCTTGAGCTCGCTCTCTCCACCCACTTCCGAGTCCTCAGCTCGAATGCAACAGTTGGTCTTCCTGAGACACGTCTCGGCATCATCCCCGGCGCTGGCGGCACCCACCGTCTGCCCGCCCTCATCGGCCTCTCGCGCGCCCGCGATCTGATTCTCACCGGTCGTCGGGTCGGAGCTCCAGAGGCTTATTTTCTCGGCATCGCGGACCGCCTTGTAGAGGTTGTGCCCGAGGATGAGCGCGACGGTTCCGCTGTTCTCAGTGAGGCGAGAAAGGCGGCTTTGAGTGAAGCCGTGAGGCTAGCACAGGAGATCTGCGAGGGAGGGCCTATTGGGGTGAGAGCCGGACTTCAGGCTGTCGCCTGGGCAAGGGAAGAGGTGGAAAATAAAATGTATGAGCGAGTGGTCAACTCTGAGGACAGGAATGAAGCGCTCAAGGCATTTGGGGAGAAGAGAAAACCCATCTTCACAGGCCGATAAAGCTTACCTACTTACAGGTATCTGTTTTCAAGTTAATAAAGTCCTTTCAAATCCGCGTTCAATCCCTGTGACCTCTGAGGGGTGGCACGAAACTTGAGATGCAGGCTTGAGTTATGCCTGCATGTGTGATTTGATATCTTGCAAGGAAAAGGAGTGGCCTGGGGCCATCAGAAAAATTACCCTCCGAAAGCATAAAAGACGAAATCAGTAGACCAGTCTATGCTACTTAAATTACGCTTCTTAGGCTACTTATTCTTTCTACCCAAAGACTTAGGGGCCGACGACTGTCATCTACTCACGAGCACTATAATACTCTTAGTCACGCTTGGGCACTCATATAAATGAGACCGGAACGGATGTCATTCTATTTCTAAGCGAATAGCGCTTGGTATTATCTGTACGTGTCTAATCTGGGTATAGTGCTCATGACTTCTGGTTTGCTTCTCTGATATAATCCACCATCCCCCGATGTTTGCCAGGTTTCTTCTTAGCGATGTTTCTGTCTTTACCAGGTTTCTTCTTAGTGACGTTTTTGTCTTCGTCAGTTTTTTTCTTGAAACCCATGTCGTTGATAATGTCCCTGACTAATTGAATGAGTGGCGTGTTAAGGCTGTTTTTGCCTTCAAGCTCTAAGGTGAGAATATCAGTGGTTAAATGAAAGAGCACTAAGGTGTATTTGTTTTTGCCAAAACTGTGGATGTATTCAGCCACAAAGTCGGGAACATCCTTGAGAAATGTACGAGTGAGCGCATAAGTATTATCTCCACTGCCTATTTTGCGCATGAGAAGTTCCGAGCTGTTGTGAACATTCTCGGCCAAACGAAGGAGCGACGGCGAGAGACGTCGACCAAGGGATGGACCTTTTGGTCTAGTCGTGACTTTTGTTCGCTTTGCCGCCGATGTAGAGACTACCGGAATTTCTTCTGCTACCAATTCTCCAGGAGCGTCAGAATCGCTATCGGTTGGCCAATCGATCAAGATGGGGTCGGGAAGAACCTCGAAGTCATCGGAGTCTTCATCAAAGGGTGTTTCCTTTTGCCACGAGGCTTCACCCATGGCTTTTCTCCCTTCTTCATGTTGAAGTTGCTGCGTAAGCCTAATATCAGCATCAATATCGGATGCTGGTCGGTTAAGTGTATTTAAACGACTCCCCGCCTCGGATTTCTAGTCGCTGTTCTGCTGTGCGTAAGGAGGCGGAAGCTCATGGACAGCAGTGGCCGAGGAGATATCAGCACTGTTGATCACCTCTGTGTCTCCATCAGCATCTTTAGGCTGCAACGCATCATCCGAAGATGGCAACGGTCTTCGACGCCGAGGTACATCAACATACTCCTCCTTGTCCTCATCACGGACATAGCAAAGGAAGTAGGGCTCTCCACTAGAGCTCAATGTCTTCAGAACTTCTTCAGTGCTGTGTTTGACCTCAACGTTCGAATCGTTGTATTTGCGCCACACATTTTGTTCAAAGTCATAAATCCACACCCAGTAGTGCCCAGATCTGAGACTACCCCTGTGACAAATGACAGCGTGGAGGCGGTAAGGGTTGTTCTTGAGCCCGGCATGATACTTGTCTAGGCCCTCTCTTGTCTCCCTCAGCTCTGATTCCATTCTCTCCCGAATGGCCGATTCGGTTGCATTTATGTTCTGCGGCATCCCGGGCTGTTCGACTGCGGGGGCTGTAGGCTTACTGAGCCGGTTGACCACCAGGAAGTCATCATCTACAGGGCCATCAAAATCCCAGGACTCCTCATCAAGCTCCTCATCGTCTACCATTGTGACATCTTCTGGGGTAGTTGTGTTACTGTCATCTGATTTTCCTTCTTGTAGAAAGGATTCCAGGAAGGGGCCAGTTAGACCAGTGCTTCCTGCGGCAGCCAAGGAAGCCGCGATCTCAGATAGGCGATTAGCAGTCGCCCAGCTTTTTTCTCGGTCTCGGAACGTTGACGAGTCGTGGGGAGCATCCATATACCGGTCGAGGTACAACGTCTCGGGAATCTCGACTGGATTGTCGTTTTTGCCATTGACGGATTGTGAGCGCTGGATAAGGACGTGCAAGACAGGAGGTAGTGTCTTGATGGCTGTATATCGTGATTGTTGGCTTCCTTCAATGGCCTGCTGGTCAAAGTTACGGCCGAGTGCATCGTACAACGAGCATGATCCTCCCTGTGGAGAAGGAAAAGCCGTGATAAACCGGTCAAAACTGATTTCCTTCTGATAAACGCTCTCATCAAACTTTTTGGTGTAGTTGATTGTTGTGACGAAAAATGTTGCCATAATAGGGTCCATTTGAATCCCCGTGACATCGTTGATAAAAGATGGTCGTATGGCGGCTTGAAGGCGATTGATAATATTGCCCATGACTTCCTCAACATCCTGTTGATCTGTACCAGAAGATCTCTCCTGGTGCTCCAGGGCTGTCAGGACCTTCTGGTCAACTGTTTGGGGATCTTCGACATCTAGCATCTTGGCATCAGAAGGCTGATCCTCGTTGGAAAACCCATTGGTCTCCTTCTCGGAGACTTCGATCACCTCATCGACCTGATGGTTGGGTCGGCTGATTTCAACTACATCATCATCCTGCCCGACTTCCATAATGGTGTCAGTAATTTGATTGTCTTTGGTGGTAGGGGAGGCTTCGACTTTGTCATAGGAATGATCAGATTCTTCGACAAGTGTCTGCGAACTGGCGCTACTAGCTGCATCGGTCGGGTCTGGGTCGTCTCTGACGGTTACGGTAACCATTTCCACATCATCTGAATCCTTAGCTGGAAGGCCTGGGGGTGGGCGTGTAGGAAGTGGCGGTGGTTGGTTTGCGGTGCCGGTTTCAGCGGAAGTGTTGGCAGCTTTGACGAGAGTGTCGGTATCCAGAAGGACGGCATTCGCTAATCTCTGTGAGGGTTTTGTTGCTCTCGTATCTGAGGTTTCGAGCTTATTGAACAACTCCGAGAGCTCTTGGGCAACTTCTCCTTGTTAGAAAGACTTTTCAAATAGTAAGGGGTCTCTCGGAGGCGGTACTCACAGGCTTGGGCAACGACAGCTTCCTCGCGCTTCATCCGCATCTTGTTTCCACCAATCAACCGACCCTCGATCATCTCACCGGTCAACTCCAACCTGAAGTCATTGTAGTTGACAGCGATGTCTCGCACTGGCTTGACAGTGAACAGGTACTGCAAAAGACTGTTCAAGTAACACGTGTTTCCGATATTCTCCAGTCCAACTGGGAGATCGTAGTCGGCAGCTTGATTCGAACTATTGGAAGCGACTATTCCAGGAGAG
Source organism: Fusarium palustre (assembly GCA_014899045.1). NCBI lineage: Eukaryota > Fungi > Ascomycota > Sordariomycetes > Hypocreales > Nectriaceae > Fusarium > Fusarium palustre. The sequence goes on along the minus strand of JAAVUH010000047.1, from coordinate 67,367 downwards.
GCTGAAATGTCGTTCTGTTGTCGCAACTCGGCAACGATACTTTTGAGATCTGTGGAATTGGTGTACTCGGCAATCTTATCCATTGCGTCCAGGTAGGTTGTCTTAGCATCCTTGTCCTTGGCACTTTGGATCTGCTCACATAGTCAAAATCAAAGTTCAACGAGAAACATGAAACAGTCGCTTACTTTATTCTTGATACTATCGAGAGTATCAGAGTCGAAGCTTGCATCGCTCAACCCGAGAATCTCTTTAGCGGTAGTCAAGGAAAATCCACCCACGAATTCCGCCATCAAAATACTTCTGTAGGCTTCGTCATTGGATGCATTAGAAATCAGCATCAGCATGTTTCGAGCAGAAGCAGCATCACTGGGATATTGTGCCACCGTGCGCCGAAACGCCAGCACGATCGAATCAGGATTGTGATTATTTGGCGGTTGCAGCCCGAAGAAGAGCAACGCTTGGTTTATCAGCTCCGTATCCTCATCATTAATTTGTGCCGGAGCCTGGCTTTCGTAAACTGATGATTGCATGATGGCGTAGTGGCTGAAGTCCTCATCGTTCAGGTCGTTGGCAATTTGACCGAGAGCATCTATCAGGTCTCTTCTCCTGGAGGCTGGCAACAAATCCCACTGTCTCCTGTAAGCATTGTCGACAATTTCCTTGCTTTGATTTGGCAGAACACCCATTAATTTGTAACGGCCGAGGTTAACAAATATATTAGAGCTGGCATCCGGGACCTCTGAGCAACCCAGGTAGGCGTGTAGGCTGGGAGTACAGAGCTCTGCAGGTTCGCCCCGTTTGTGAATCAAGCACTGCACTTCAGCTCTAACGTCCTCGATGTATCCGCGATATGTTCCTATCCGGGTAGAACCAGACGGTGCATCAGGCGGAGGGGGAACTACAGGCTTAAATGCCCCCTCATCGACGTCATCTTCCCTGATGTCAATTGTTTCTTCGAACTCAAGTTCTCGGAATATCCTAAAGCAGCGGGGACCAAATAGCACAGCGAATCGCTTGTTGCGCTTTGAAATGCTTCTAGCACCTTCCTGGGACGTTGCCTCTATCAAGTTCTTGAGGTAGGTGTTGAGATTCAGAGGGGCTTGCATGGCCCAATCATCAGTCGCCGCCATATATCGTTCCGGGTCATTCTCCTTAGCAAGGCGCAACTCTTCACGGATCGTGTCAGAGTCGAGTAACAGGTTGATCCACCACAAAGGCATGCGAGGCTTTGAGATATCAAGGGTGACTTGGAATGTGCACGGGGCTGCTGAGCAAGCAAAGTTCTCGCGAGCAACAAGAGGGTTGTACTTGTTTCGTTCGGAGAGGAAATCCATTGTGGTTTCTGAGCCAGCCCAGGAGAGATGGTGCCAGGGGAATCTGCCGTCTCTTGGAGGCCATTGTGCTTGGCGAGGGTTACAGAGCTCGTCTGCGTGATCCTTCTGCCAAGCCAGTTTGAAAACAAAATGGAAATGGCAATCAATACACACTGATGATAAGATGCGTGTTTCGGGGGTGTTATAGCTCTGGTTGCCATTGATAATCAGTCGATGGGCGTGATCTTGCCATGGGTAAGGAACGTCCAGGTCGGCTTGTTCTGCCCGTCGGAAGATGTCGCATGTAGTGAAGTTGTTGTTCAGAAGTTCATGTATCCATCTTGAGGGATGGCATCCTGACTGTTTCAGTGAATGCACCCTTTTACTTTGTCCAAATCACAAACATACCTTCCCGGGACTTGTCTTGTATCCGGCCTTTGAACTGCGTCCAGTTTTGTGACACATCACGGAGGCCTGTGCCAGGCAGTGTTCCGTATGTATCATTATCCTGGGCAGCCATGGTGGTGAGGATATGTATTCTGTCTCAAGCAAAATATCTTGGTGCTGTAACGCGATGGAGGGGTATCGGGGACTGTGGGGTGTCTAGGTACAGTGACCTGCGCGATCGAGTCGAGAGTGGTCGGTCGGTCGGTCGAGAGCTGGAGCTCTGATTTGGTAGTAAATGATGAAATCGAGCGGGTCTCTCGAGCTTGGCAGTTTATTTGATCATAATCTCAGGTTTCGGGATCGGAAGAAAAAAGACGGCCAACAAACAAATGTTATCTATACGTCTGTCGATATACAAGCAGTTGACGATATCCAGCGTTGCGGTGGTAATGTTAGTACTAGGAGCGATGAAGGATGGAGGGACAGTGACGCATGCTCATGGCCTGGGCGTCAAAGCTGCTGAGTCAGCATTTATATTTGAGGAAGAAGACTAGAGGTACCTGGTCTACAGCACCTCAGTAGTAGAGTACCTATAAAACAAAGAGCCAGAGAGGTGCCCTTGATCTGACTATCATAAATTGCTAAAACAGCCTTGTCCGGGTTTTCGTCTCTCAAGCTGCTATAATTACACCTAGCACTAGGTACCTAGGTATTCTTGGTTCCCATAATACACCTAACTACATGTCACCGCGAAGATACTGGCCACCGCTCAAACGCCAATAGAAAGCCCCTGTCAGCAGGAATCAACTGCTATGGACTGCTCTTACTACTCACCTATGCGAATATAGCATAATAACTCTTGTCACCAACACAACTTCCGCATCGAAGATCCTTTGTAGATATCACCAACAACTCTAACGTAACGCCATCTTCTGGCCAATCGGAACAAGTCTTTCCCTGCAGATCGTCCCTTATTTCCCTTGTTACTGCACGGACACTAAACAGAGGTAATTGCTGTATAAAAAAAAGCCCAGCGCTTGGGCGGTTAGCGCTCTGTCAAATGGTATCGTTTGTTTAGCCGCCGCCCCCTCTTTAAACTAGGTTTCGATATCGAGATTTCCTTGAGGCAATGACAGCAAGTAATAGCGGAACTGTCTCTGTAGTTTTTGGTGAAAGACGCTTCTGAGACTACAGTAGTTTATTTCTACAAATCTCCTTTTAGTCAAAACCAAAACTACATAGAAACGGTTTTTGGCATTGGCCTCTTGGTGCACCGAGACTGCCACGATGTTGTATTATCTAGGCATATGGTGCGGCGCCGAACCAGGATCATCCCCCCCGGAACAGAGCGCAGAAACCAGACTACCGAACCCTTAGAAAAGAGATCATATTGGCTGAGCTTCCATCCGGCGCTTAATGGAGGCTGATTCTGCAGAACTGTGTCGTATTATATCCTTGATGGCCCAGTTATTCCGGTTTCGTGATGATTAACTACGAACCAACATGCATATTTTCCTTTCCTTAACGGACCGTCCCCTACTTTACCAAGGAAAGTGTTTACTCGTTATTTCTAGATCTGTTGGACCTGATCACTTGCTCAATATGGAAAGGTTAGATGTTCATCGACTACAACCATGATGTGGTGGTTTTAACGCGACAATCGCCCGGTAATCGCTTACCTCGACACTCTTCTTTCATTTCGGTTTCATCACCTTCACTCTATTGCGGGTGGCTGGCCGCTCTTTTCTATATTCTTATCTCTTAATAATGTCTAGTTGGGAAACCACAGCCCTTCGGCTACACAGCAATGTGACCGCCGACTCAACACCGAACTCGTCTCATAAGAGTTTACCACCACTGCCAAAGCAAAAGACTAAGACCAAGACCAAGACTGCCACAGACGTGAAGGAAGTTTCTGAGGAAGAGGAATGCGCCAGGACGAAAGGATGGAAACCACTCTCACTCTCAACACCGATACTACTTGCTGTAATCGCCCTCACGATCCTCCTCGCCATCGCTGTTGAAACGCTAGCACAACGAAGTGCTTCCCAAGGTGGACTGGCATTGTCTCCTTCCCTTAAAGATATGCCTGAATATGCCAGGTTCGGCTACCTTTATGTCCCGACCATCATCGCCGTGTTGTATAGTATGATATGGAGTTGGATTGACTTGGACGTCAAACGCATGCAGCCTTGGTTCGAATTGTCAAAGCGAGATGGTGCCACTTCTGAGAATTCGCTCTTCCTAGACTATCAGTATGATTTTGTGGCTCTGGTCCCTTTCAAATCTGCGAAGAGAAGGCATTGGCCTGTCTTCTTTGGAGGCACCGCCATGGTTATCGTGTTCTGGGCACTGACACCCCTTCAGAGTGCCTTACTGGGCACCGGTATTGTTAAACAGACGAACGAGGTCGGAATTGCCAACAGGTCACAACTCCTCCCAGTCAAAGAGCATGCCATGGTTCTAGATCCCAGTTTCCTCAACACTGGATACGCTATAGCATGGCTGGGTCAGCAGTTTCCTCCTTTTACGACCGCTGACTATGCGCTACTCCCCTTCTACGCAGATACAAATTCGGAGCTCATTAATAACAAATCAAACACGGCACCATTATCTAACATAACGGCAGAAACAACAAAGCTTTGGACTGAACTAGACTGCTGGCCCGCAGGTATTGCCAGGTACGGTCCCCGATCGAAGCAGGAGTTCAACTTCTTCAATGGACAAGGATGCAACACGACAGCCGGTTTCGGAAACGCGGGTAAGCGCAGAATGTACTATCTGGGCTTCTTTACCAGTCCTTATTCGGACTATGCAATTGGAAATCCGTTCTGCCTACCAACACCTGATTCGATCCATCAGTTCCTTGCGGTCTGGGCAAAGCCTATTCCGGTCAACTGGGACCCCAGTCCCAGCTTCAACATCTCTGCTATGTTCTGTCAACCTCAGTATTTCAAACAGAAGGTTCTAGCGACAGTTAAGGCGAACACCTTTGAGCCGGATACAGCATCCATGAAGGAACTGGAGCCGAAAGAAACACTTACAGAAGCGGAATTCAACACAACAGCTTTCGAATTCCTTCTGGGAAATGGCATGGCACAAACACCAATTATTAAGGATTTCCCATTCAATGCTGTCGTTGAACAACACCCACGTTTGAATCAATCTGGCTTCCACTTTCCTGTCTCCAATATGGTGGGCTTTGCTCTAGCAGGCAGAAACCTACATGCAGATGACTATGTACATCACGACAACCTGCACAAAGCCTACAACGAAGCCCATAAATATTTATTCTCGGTGGCTGTAACGACTCTACTGGTAAACACGACCACCTTCTCCAACAACACCTCCTCAGTCGATTATTTTATGACTGGAGTTATCGTTAGCCGAACCTTCGCAATAGCTGTAGAATGCTTTTTACTTATCGTCGCCGTCTTTACAGCTCTTGTTCTGTGGTTCGCCCGATCTGCACATAGCAATCTACCATTGAACCCGTCCTCTATAAGACGCTATATCGATTTGTTCGGCAATAGTCCCGAAGTTCTAGGTGCATTCAAGCCGGTCGACTATACTGATGAGAAAGGATTGCTTGAGGAATTTAAGATGGATAGCTTCCAGATGATACCAAAAGACGATGGCAAGAGCGCAGAGGTACTCCTTCATACAAGAATCAGAGCATCTGAATCCTATGATAAATCCATTCAAAGAGGCTACTATGACCCGGTCAAGCCCTTGGCCCTCAACAGATGGATTGGCCTCATCTTTATTGCCGCCTTAACTGGGTCAATGGCTTTCCTTTCTTACTTAAAACAGCAGGAGACCTTACTGAACGGTCTGTTGAACATCAACTCTAAGTCTACAAGTGTACTAATACGTTCACAGGATTAATCCGTCCCTCAGAGAATTTCGAAGTTCTACAACTTCTGGAGAACTATATACCGACGGCCTTTGCGACACTGATAGAACCGTTCTGGGTTTTATTGAACCGATTGCTTTGCGTTCTCCAACCTTTCAAAGATCTCTGGGAAGGGAAAGCCAAGCCAAAGAACACAATCGATGCAACGTATACGTCCATCCCACCACAACTTGTCTTCTGGAGAGCTCTGAAATCTAACCATTTCGTCCTTATGCTTGTTTGTTCCATGGCTCTCCTTGCAAATCTCCTTGCTGTCGGCCTCGGTTCTCTTTTCAATGAAGATATAACAACAGCAAACTACACGATTACAATGACACCAAGCTTCGCACCTCGATTTGATAACGAATCTGTTTTTGATCTAACGTTCTACTTGAATAAGGATCTTATCACAACGAGTCGATACCAGGACCATTTTTATATGGCCATGGCTAATCTGACCTCTGGTACGATTCTCTCGCCTTGGATGTCGCAAGAGTACTACTTTCAAGGATACCAAATCGAGGATCCAAGTATAAACAGGACAGGAGACGCTTACACAGTAAATACGAGGGGCTTTGGTGCCATTCCCAACTGCACTACTATATCAGCTCATACGTTAACCAATGAGTACGAGGAGCCAGAATCTTGGCCTACGGAAAAGAAAAACTTGAGCCAGTGCGAAGCCGATGATCAATTCATTGCTGTAGCAGTTCCAGTGATCCGTGGAGCGGGTTACAACGAGTCTACTGGGGTTGCGGCTCTGGAATACAGCCTGACTATGGACAATACTTTCTCGATTGCACCTTGCGCAAGAACTTTACCTTTGGGTTGGGCTAGATCCAAGGAAGCGGCTTTTACGAACAGCACAATTGAAGCGAGTTTCATGATCTGTCGACCGATATTTCAAACCGCCATGTTCAACGTTACAGTCGATTACCTTGGAAACGTAATCTCATACGAAAAGACGAGCAACCTCACAACGACGTTGGACTACGCCCAATCAGAACTACACACCGATATCTTGTTACAAACTTACAACTACAGATGGAACCAAGAGCCTAGCTGGCACAACAACACCCTCTCCACGAACTGGATGAATTATTTTATTGCATTCATCAACGACAACAGATCTATCCTCGACCCAGATGCTCCTGTCCCGGATCCGGAGCAGCTGATGCCAGTTGTTTCTGACATATATCGCCGCGCTTTCGCCATATTGTTAGGTCTAAACGTCCACATATTCGAGGATAGCGGCAAGAGCGAGACGGTGTCTGCAATTCGCCATACGAAAGAGACGCGAATATTTATGGAAGACGCATCCTTTGTAATTACAATGACGATACTTGCTCTTAACACGGTTGTTGCCTGCCTGTTCTACGTCAGAGCTGTTGCTTTTGTTTTGCCACGCATGCCAACAACTATAGGCGCTGTCGTGTCATTTTTTGCACCGAGCCGTCTTGCTACGCCAGCCTACAGAGATATACCAGGCCAGTCGTCTCGAACTTTGAGTTTTGGAAGATATATCGGTGTGGATGGAAAAGTACACATCGGTATCGAAGCGGATCCTCATGTTGTACCTATTGACCCAGCGTCACTTGGAGGACAGAAAGACCTTTTGAAGTTTTTAAGACTGAGAAGCAAAGATGAAAACAAGCTTGATAGATCCGAGACATGGCTTTAATACAGTCACTTCAAAAGGATGAAGTAACTGATTATCTTACGAACGAATGTGAAAACACACAAGCATAATAGACGGAGCATGGGTATACAGCATCGTCCAGATGAGAGTTTATTAATACAATTTTCAACTCGCATCAACTTTCACAAGTTAAATGATACATCTAATGCGATCAATTACGTGCAAGGCGTCACCTATATTTGTTCCCATTACGCATCCATCAAATTCACGGTAGCTCACAAAGTTGGTTTGCTAAATAGTATGTGAAATTCTTGAAAAGTATGCCGTCATGTAACAATGAATAGAAATGTACAAAAAGAAAAAGTTGTTTATCCCCCATAACGCCTGTCCTTCCATAACCTATTTTAATCGTGCCCAACCATTCCCGTGTGTTCGTACAATGTTGAGCTCAAGAACGCTGAGCTCGGCGCATGTTCCTCTTGCCTCGCTTGACAGTCATGCTGATATCAGCACCTTGTCCAGGGGTACAGGTGACGCCAGAGGAAAGTCCCTGAGAAGGTGTCCAGGTACCACTTGCACAACGTTGGAAAGAAGAGCCTCCAATGCAGTTCCACTCACCCTCGGATGTGCAGGCGGTCCCAGCAGCGAATCCACCACTGCCAGAGCCAGAGCCGGAGTTCCCGTCGTTGTTACCTGCGTCAGACCCGGTACCTTCGTCTGAGCCAATATCGTCGCCAGAACCATTATCGGGGGTCTCTGGTGCGGCGGGAGCCTCAGGGGCTTGAGTAGCAGAAGGCTGCGTAGCAGAAGGCTGAGAAACAGTGATGAAAGCACCACCAGGGATCTGAGGAGAGCCGTTGGAGCCATCACCAGAACCAGCACTGGGGGCAGGAGTGGTAGCAGGTTGAGTAGGCTGGGCACCGTTGTCAGAGGTAGGAGCGGGGGCGGGAGCGGAGGGCTCAGGGTTTCCGCCACCAGAACCAGAACCAGAACCAGAACCGGGCTTCTGGCATCCAGGTCCCTTAGGGTCGGTGAGAAGGGACTTCAATTTGCTGACAGAACTGCCAGGGTTTGGGAATGCAAGATCGGTATCAGCGGGTGTCTCACAGTCGTTGCCAATGTTGGCAACGAACATGTCAGGGAGAGAGTCCAGATAGTCCTTGGAACCACCTTCGCCTTCAACGGTGACAGCGGCACAGTTCATGTACATCTCACGGTTGCCGACGTGGTTAAACCAGGTCCAGGCAAGAACATAATCGCCAGCAGCCAGTTCTTCGGGAATTTTGAAATCATACTTGTCGGGGTTCTGAGCAGAGGCATTCTCGGGGTAGTTGCCAGCCTGGTTCCTCGCAGGACATCCGCCCTCGATAGAGTGGATGACCTTCCATACAGAATCCTTCGTTGGATTCTTGTCGGTAGTGAGAGAGACCTGGCACGAACCTCCGCCGTGAACGGCTGAGCCGATGAAAGAAAGTTGTTGAGTGCTGCCAGCCTTGTAGGTGTTGGTAGATGCACCATCGTTGACCTGACCCTTGCATGGGAAGTCCGAGCCACTGGCAAGAAGAGGGGCATTGTTTGGGCTACCGTAAGGCTTGGGGTTGGCCATGAGCATGTGAGCACTGGCAAAGGAAGCCAGGCTGGCAATAGTGAAAGCCTTCGCGAACATTTTGAGTGAGGTGGTAAATCTAAACGTTCCAGACGAAAGATTTGATGTTCAGTTTGTGAGATTGTCGTCAAGACAGAATCGAGTGATATGGGTATAGGACTAAAGAGTCGTAGCTCGATTGTTGGATATGTGTATGTGAATGAAGGGTCGAATTGCACCAGGCAATACGTGAATGTCGTCGAGACAGGTCAAAGTACTAGCCTTTGGAAAGAAAGAAGAAGGAATGGAAGTGTCGTTGAGACAATCTCACTTGAAGGACTGGCTGGAGACTTTTGAAGTCGTTGGTGATGAGAGAAGATGATACGGGGGAGGAGAGGACGTCTTATATGGACTTTGGTCCACGCAATGGACTGGCCCTCGACGCTTCGAGAGCAGACGGAGAGGCAAGGGGAAATCGCAAGCAGGAGAAACGTCCGCGAACGGACGTAGCCGCATGCACCTCAGAGGCGATCATGGTGGACCAGAAATTCGTAGGGTCAGGGAAGCAATAACTTCTAGTCAGCTGGTACAGCCACTCAGGATTCTTCAATGCCCTTGTTGAGCTTTGTTTCGAAGCAAGCGGAGGCATTAGGGACGCAAGACTAAGACACGATTTGCAGCAGGCGACCCATGATAGGCTGACGACAATGTTTCAAGACTCATCTGGTCACCAAACAAAAGTGAGTGGATAAGGCCCAATGTAAACCCCAGAGAAAAGACGTGGTTCAAGCCCCTGACTAGCGATTCAAGTGTTTGCAAGGGACCTGTCACTGTCCTGCCTAAAAGAGAGAATCCGTATTATAGAAGGCGACAACAAGGGGTCGTCCGTCGTCTTCCTTGTTCAGCTGCAAAGTCATACCCTTGTTACCTTGTGCTGCTTGTTGAACCGCCTCTTTATTACGAGATGTCCAACATGACTTGCAATTGCTGTTCAATGCCGTCAGCTCTAGCGTAGGCCGCCCATAGTGGCAAGGGAGCTTAGTCGGTGAAGTAAGAACTGGGAAAATGCTTTGGTGGTTGGGGTGCAAGGGACTCCAGTTGTGCGGCCACCGATAGGGCCCTGTCGAACCGAGTGCTCGGGAAAGTCGTTGGCTGTACATAGTAACATGGGTATTCTGAGCAACCTTGCTTCCAACGTCATCCTATGGGGCACAACAGACTTGTTTTCTATCAGTTTGCTTTGATACGTAGTGCCATTCCCTCCTGAAAAATCCTTCTGATTATTTGCTTTGTGTGATCTGTCGTAAGAAGGATTCAGAAATAATATTTGGTATTCATCAAGTCATCTGTCTCAATGATCTGAGCGTATTGTCGAGTCAATGCATTGTTCCGACAGTCATGACCTCCCCTGCATAACAATCCGTCGTGCTGGGCCATCCATTACAAACAGTCCAGTCCTTTGAAGCGGGGCTCAGATGCCAATCAGGGGATAATGACAGGGATATAAGGCTGAGTGACAGGGGTCAAACCAGGCGAACGTGTCCAAGGGGATTAGTGGCTGAGGAGTCCAGAACCAGTCGGCTGTCGCATTCTTGCCAAGACTCAAACAACCGTCCAGAATGAGATGGCCCGGCCATCAAGAGGAATCTTGTAAAAAGCCGGCTGCGCACGGAGACGCCGCTTGGTCCAAGTTGTTATGAAGACTGCGATAAGATATCTAGCAGCCCATGACCTTGCGAGTTGATGCGACTTGAGACTACTGCTCCCAGCGGCATAGATCCGGGCAGCGTGGCCCATTATTGCCATCGTATAGGGTGTTCTGGAGGCCTGCCCTCTTGAGTAATCCCCTGAACGATCGCCTTCGTATCCAGGGGTGTAGTTGCAGATCTTGAGCAGGGCAAAATCTTTCACGCGTGGTCAAAAAGGGCTCAATGGAGCTAAGGAATACCTATCTCCTGATACTCCTACTTCTTTAGGCTCCGTCTCCGTGTGATAGACTATAACGGCAGGGGGCCGTCCCTTAGACTTGCGTAGTTGCGAATCGATTTTTCGATTTTGTTCCCCTCAGGTGAAACTGTGCCTGTTTCACAACTTGGCTTCATACAGTGAATAAGAATTGTGACAAACCAATCATGGGTGGGAGATTTCATCCAAAAGGTGTTGACACCTTGCATAAGTGGTGAACAAAAGGCCTCATTGTGACTTTTGTTTCTGCAAGGAGATATCTTCATGTTTCAGACTTTGATGTCTTATTGTTTTGGTGTTGGTGTTTGGTGTTTGGCGTTTGAGTGGGGTTGAATTGGTCAGAAAGGCTGGGAAGTCAGACAAGCCCGGGCAGACTGGAAGCGGTAGACGCCCGGAGGGTACCGAGCTCTTTCCCTTTACAACGTGGCAAGCTGGAAAGCAAGAGCCAAGGCCAGTTACGGCGATTGATAGGGTGGTTTATTAGTGTCGGGTCTATAATAGAGGCTTTCCCAGTGCTTAGATCTTTTTGAGGCCAGTGTAAGATTGCCTAGTTGCCGCTCGCATCTGCTACACAAAATGACCACTAAATCAAGAATAGCACGATTCGCCTCTTTATTGGACCTATCTGCGCGCATCATGACACTGGCGCCAGGTACAGCTGTTTCCGGGTTGGACGTAAGCAAAATATTGAAGATTTAGAAGCATTAGTCCTATTTTCCTAGGCTCTAGTGTCACTGTCACCAATAGCGAGTTCTGTATAGTCGCTGGAATACCTTCACCGACTGATGTCTCTATTGGGCAGCTTCAGACCCTTTCTCGTGACTTTGACAACCTGCAGCCCGACCAACATGGAGGCCTGGGGAAGGCCAACTTGAACAGGGGTCATCGTCTATCGACTATCGGACGAAACACGGCGTATCTATGGGTCGTGTTTCTCAAGGAAAATAATATGGAACCAAGATCAGGATCAGGTTTCTGAGAATTTTCCAAGTTCAGATGATCTTCAGCTTGGCCTTGGCCGGGTTTGATATTCCGCATTAACAAAGCACCGACCATGCTACCATACCTAGGTATTGATAACTCTCCATCCAATATCCACGCAATGGCCCAGTGCTGATCTTATTCAGGATCCTTAGTCCAAACAACACTGAGCAGGGTTTTTGTATAGCAGCCGCGTAACTCTGTGGCGTGCAACCATCTAACGACTTGGGAGGATTCTACCTGTTACTCTTGACCCAAGCTTCAACTGACATGAACCGAACAGCACCACTGCAAACTCTCAGCCACATTTCATATATATTATGTAGCACTAGGTAGATAATTAAAGGTTTATCGTATTGGGTCAAGTTGTCTGGCTAGTTAGATAATTGTTCGCATCGACTAAAAACAAGGATATTCCTTCACATTCCTTTTACCTGAAGGATTTGCTGTTGCGTTTCGCCAACAGGCAAACACAATGCAACGAGAGCCTTTTCATTCCTCATCGATTTCACGACTAATGTACTAAAATTAACCAGATCTTGCCACTTCAGCTCTCATTCTTCAGCTCTCATTCATCGCCATAGTCGCTCACATCATCACATCAAGAACTTCAGCCAATGTGCGTTTGACTCATGTCCTAGTGGATTATCTTGCAAGGACGATCCAGCTTTCTGGGACGTCTTTAACCGCCGATGAATAGACCTGTCCCACGACTCTGACAACATGAGCTGGACGCTAGCTACACTGCTGCGCTGTCTCTTTTTTTTACAGGCCTGGGCGCTTGCACTGGTTTTGAGGATAATCATTTGTCTATTCTATCTCCGTAGGGCTGTCATCTATGAGACCCACTGGCATTGCATTCGTGAACCATTATGTCGGTAGCAACATCGCAACATCCTCTCACCGCCACCGCCTCAAGTCTTATCATACTAAAACTACATAAGCGGCCGACTGTTGTTGCTTGTAAGGCGCTTGCAGAAACACGCGTCTACCTCGAAGCCGTAATTGGCAGCTTACTCGGACTTCTGCAGTGACCGTATCATTAGTATTGGGCAAATACTTGAGCATGGCATAGGTTGACTTACATCCATCGAAAGCCAATCCACCCCGAGTCCAGTTCCTCATCTTGGTCTTTCGGAACTCTTCAAAATCCCATTCGCGCTTCTCAAGGTGCTCGGGCGAGTTGAAAACATAGACGGTCGCTTCCTTGGTTTCACCCTTCTCGTTTACAGTGCCATCCTTGTTGAGCAACTTTACATTCACCTTTTCCTTGTCATACTCAGACCCCTCAAACGCGTCAAGCTTGCTCATATTGGCATCGGTGAGTCCAGTAGCGTAAACCCCACGAACACTGTGGCCCTTCTCTGCCACAACCGCAGGATAATCTGCGTGTCGAACTCGGTGGCGGCAGTAACCCTCGAGGACTGCGGGAGTGAACGTGTGCATGTCCTTGATAGCCTGAGGGGGATTGTTGTGGCCGTAGCAAACGGTGAAGAAAACCTCCGGGGCCATCTACCGTTACAAGTTAGAATGGCACAGATAAGATCACAGATCAACATACTAAAGTACCTGCCATTTTCATTAGCACATATATCTCACACATCTACAGTGCATTCGACTTACCGTAGAAAAAGGCTGTGTAGTCACCACTCATCGTTTCGGCTACGGTATTTGATGAGAGATTTGGATAACGTGATGGTTAATTTCGTGTGGTTGAGGGGTTAGTTGACATAAAATTCCGGCTGGAGATGAAGATGAAGTAGATTGGAGGAAGTTAGGGGGGGTACTTAGTTGTGATTTTATAATACAGAAATCACAAGTTAGGTTGACTTGAACAAAGAGAGGCGGTTGTTAGTTGCGTTAGCTGATGACCTGGAGTTTGTCAGTGAATCATCCGCACTATGCCTACCCTAGGTCTTCTTGTATGTTCCGGCTACAGATAAAGCGGACAGCAATCAGTGGGTAATCAGCAATCTCACACGTTCCTGGTAAGTACTACCTAAGGTAAATACTAAGGTACGGATAGGGAGTATGACAGTGCGATGTGTGCTGTGGTTAATGTAGGTACTCAAACAATAATTTTGGTTAATGAATGACACCTAAAAAAAGTAAATTACCTGTAGTTTTCCGTAATCAGGCTTCTCCGTTAAACATAGGTACTTCTAAGACTGCATCATGGCCAAACAGCCAAGGTACTAACATCAGTGAATGCAATCAGCAGGATCAGCAGGTAGGTACTTTAGGGTATGCGATTAGTAGAACCAAACTCGATTGATGAGAGTCCAAAACACACACCACGAGCTTAACATACCCAACTTTGAGGTAAAATGGGAGATAGCGTTGAGCTGGCTCTAAGTACAAGGCCACCCAGTATTCCTGTATTCCTGTATCCGTTGTAAACGAATATCGTTTCTCCAGCTGTATTTGATTCTTGACTACCTACCAGTACATATAACATGTAAGTGGTGCACTCTTCTGACCTGGTCGCTGAGCAGCAGTAGATAAGATAAATGATTAGATAACAGCTCAATGGAGGCTCGACTGGGGAGCAGTATCATATACAATTGGCTATTGCTCATACGCTAATGCCGGTCAAACTTTAATACGGTCTTAGCGTCAGTGGAATTGGTGACTGCACGCCCCAGCTTAGTCGTTCTCGTAATTTTCAACGCGACGGCCCTTTCACGTCTACGTCTACTTTCAAGCTTGCCTTGTACCAAGCACTTTAATACACCAGCCTCCAAAACTTAACAAATCACACCATAAACACCACGCCTCACCACTCTCGCCAACTTGCACAGAAAATTATCGAAACATCTAATATTATCGATTTTCTAATTCGCTCCCTGACACTGTGGAACATCGCGACACAACCCAAAGCTCCTTACTCGATCAATAAGGGTCACCATCGAAACACTCCCCTCGCGAATGGCAGATATAATCGCGTCAAGTGGACGCCGATAATGCAGCAATGTCGGGCACCACTATAGATGAAGTCGTGACTCGACTCAGTACTGTCGATATCGGTATGACCTCCTGCGAAACCATAACCCCTCCATCATCGCTGTCGCATGCTCTCCGTGATATTGAAAAAACTGCTAACCAGTATGTTATTTTATAGATGTGAGACTCAAGCTGGAAGCCGCAACTACGTTGCGCGACAGCTTGGATCACTATACAAGCGGCCAAATATACCCTCCTTTCCTAAAAAGGTTGATGCCCGTCTTCACGGGCATCTTAAAAGGACCATGTACTTTCCAAAGCAACTCACCTGAGCAGAAACTCCGAATGGTCATCCTCGAAGTCCTGCACCGATTACCTACTCAACCCGCTCCTCCCGAACCTTTCGAACCATACGCCGAAGAGACCGTCGACTTGTTGATGCAGCTTGTACGGACAGACAACGAAGAGAATGCAACAATATGCGTCAAGATAATATCGGATATCATGCGCCACCAACACAAGGCACTGCAAGGCAAGGTGCAGCCTTTTCTTACACTGATACAAGAGCTTTTCGAGCAAATGGAGAAGGTCGTCCGAGAGCAACTCGATAATGCTTCACACAATGCGCCATCACAACCTGGAGCACCTTCGACCCCTGGAAACTCACAGAACTTCCAATCACCACGGCCAGGATCACCAGTCGCTTCCGTCAACGAACTCGGAGCCGACCCTCAGCAACAAAACCGACCGTTACTGAAAGGAATGCAGTCTTTCAAGGTTCTCTCTGAATGTCCTATCATCGTTGTATCGATATTCCAGGTCTACCGAAACACGGTGCAGCAGAATGTCCGGAAATTTGTCCCTCTCATTCAGAATGTACTGTGCCTTCAAGCTTCAGCGCAGCAGCAAGCGCATGCTGATGCTGCAGCTAAAGGAACGATTCATACTGGAGTAAGCCCTGCCATCAAGAATCGAGTGGCTTTTGCCGACTTTATCACTGCACAAGTCAAGACTATGAGCTTCCTGGCATATCTCCTTCGCCAATATGCCTCCCACCTAAATGATTTCTTGCCTCGGCTACCTGATATCGTCCTTCGGCTTCTGAAAGACTGCCCAAGAGAGAAGTCTGGCACACGCAAAGAGCTTATAGTCGCGATTCGTCATATTATCAATTATAATTTCCGCAAAATCTTCATTCCAAAGATTGATGAGCTTCTAGATGAGCGAACGTTGACTGGAGATGGACTGACTGTGCATGAAACTATGCGGCCCCTGGCTTACAGTATGCTTGCTGATCTCATTCACCACGTCAGAGATTCTTTGAAGCCAGAACAAATCAGGAAGACTGTCGAGGTCTACACGAGGAACCTCCAAGACAACTTCCCTGGAACGAGCTTTCAGACCATGAGTGCCAAACTCCTCCTTAACATGGCAGAGTGTATTGCAAAGCTGCCTAACAAGGTCGATGCACGGCATTATCTCATCATGATTCTCAACGCCATCGCAGATAAATTTGCTGCCATGAATCGGCAGTACCCCAATGCTGTGAAGCTGTCAGCACTATACCGCGAACAGATGAAGGCTGGAACTCGGGAGACTTACCTGGCTGACCAGGACGGCCCTCCTGATTGGGATGAGACCGACATCTTCTCTGCGGTTCCGATTAAGACTTCGAACCCGCGAGACCGCGGCGCCGATCCTGTTGTTGACAACAAATTCCTTTTTCGAAACCTGATGACAGGTTTAAAGAACACCTTTTACCAGTTAAGGACATGCAATGTTGGGTCACCTATTGATGCCCAGAATGCACCCACCCACTGGCAGGATGTATCGTATGGATTCACAGCCGAGGAGGTCAAGGTTATCATCAAGCTTTTCCGCGAGGGTGCCTATGTTTTCAGGTACTACGAGATTGAAAAGCCAGCTGCCGAGTCCCAGTATATGTCACCGGTAGAATACATGGCCAACTTCTATATGGTATCCTGTAGCAAGGAGGAGAAGGATTTGCTTGAAACATTTGCTACGGTATTCCATGCCATCGATCCTGCAACTTTTCACGAGGTGTTTCAGCAAGAGATTCCGCGCCTTTATGACATGATCTTCGAACACACGGCGTTGTTACACATACCCCAGTTCTTCCTTGCTAGCGAGGCGACCTCTCCTAGCTTTTGTGGTATGCTCTTGCAGTTCCTCATGGAGCGAATTGATCAGGTTGGGTCTGCCGATGTCAAGAAGTCCTCTATATTGTTGAGGCTTTTCAAGCTGGCTTTCATGGCAGTCACCTTGTTTGCCAATCAAAATGAGCAGGTTCTACTACCCCACGTTGTCAATATTGTCACAAAGTCCATTGAACTGTCGACAAAGGCAGAGGAGCCAATGAATTACTTTCTCCTCCTACGATCACTGTTCCGCAGTATTGGTGGCGGTAAATTCGAGCAACTTTACAAGCAAATCTTACCTCTGCTTGAAATGCTCCTGGATGTACTCAACAACCTTTTGATGGCTGCTCGAAAGCCATCTGAACGTGATTTGTATGTGGAGCTCTGCCTCACGGTTCCAGCACGACTTAGTCATTTGCTGCCGCACTTGAGCTTCCTGATGCGACCACTTGTTGTTGCGCTTCGTGCCGGGACAGACCTTGTTGGACAGGGCCTGCGAACACTGGAACTGTGTGTTGACAACCTGACGGCGGATTATCTTGATCCTATCATGGCGCCTGTCATCGATGAGCTGATGACTGCTCTTTTTGATCACCTCAAACCTCACCCATACAGCCACTTCCACGCCCATACCACAATGAGGATTCTTGGCAAACTGGGCGGCAGAAATAGAAAGTTCATGACTGGAGCTGTGCCGCTTGCTTACAAGGAGTACGCCGACGATCCTTCGGGCTTCGACCTGCGGCTGCTAGGCTCCAAGAAGGATAGAGCATTCCCTGCTGATATGGGCATTGACTTTGCCATTCAGAAGCTTACGGAATTCCCCAAGGCAACCAAAAACAACCACAATAAGCAGTACGATGGCTATTACAAGAAGCAAGCGTTGCATTTGATCAAATCTCAACTCAAGCTGCGCATTGGCTATGATCAACTTCCGGAAGATCTCCCACGCCTTGTGCGACTCCAGGCCGAAGACCTCGTAGCGCGGAGGTATGAGATAAATTCTGCTAGCTTTGAGGTTTCTGATCGTGAGCGATCTATTCCGAAAAAAGAGTGCGAGGACTTGGTCGTAAAGCGACTTCTTAAAGCCATCATGTTTGCTCATTCGTTCCCTGAGTTCAAGGATGAGGCCAGCGCTTTCTTACTGAACGTCTGCAAACACTTTGCGATAATCGAAATTGGCAGAGCCTTGGTTGACTTGAAGCGAAACTTTAGCCCCTTCAACCCCAATGCTGGCGAGGGCCCTCTGCACATCGATACGCGCAATCTTTCTGACGCAATTGTTGAGTCGTTGGCTTCAGACCACCCAGATGTACGGGAGGCAGGCAAGAGTGCTATTCGGGAAATGTATGACTCCACGGCGATCATCTTCGGCTCGGAGAGCGACGTCGGCAAACTTCCGTTCTTCAGTCACCTTAGCAGCACGTTCTGCCACAGTTGTTATGAAGAGGAGTGGTTTACCAAGACTGGTGGTAGTTTGGGAATCAACTATTTGCTTACAGAGCTTGACTTTGGCGACACTTGGATCACTTCCAAGCAAACCGAGTTTATACGAGCTCTCATCTACGTTGTCAAGGACATGCCTCAAGACCTCCCTGAAAAGACACGCTGCTTGGCACAAACAAGTCTGGAGGTTCTTCTCAAGCGCATCACGAAAGACATCACCAAGGAGGACGCACTGCCTATCGCACAACAACCAGGTCAACCGCAAGGTGCTCAGCCCAAGCAGCCCCGCCTCTCTCAGATCTGTCAACAATTCGGAAATGATTTGTATCACATGAACAAGCATGTTCGCGAGACCGCGAAACACTCACTGGAACTCATCGCCAAGGCAGCAAACTGTGAGGTTTGGGAGCTCCTCGAATCGTGCAAGGATAAGATCCTCCAACCCATATTTGCTAAGCCACTGCGAGCGTTGCCGTTCAGTATTCAGATCGGCTATATCAACGCCATGACGTACCACATGAGTTTGAAGAACGACTGGGTCCCATTCGATGAGAACCTAAACCGTCTTCTAATGGAGTCTTTGGCCTTGGCAGATGCTAGTGACGAATCTCTGGCTAACAAGCCCGCGGAATTCCGTACACATGAGCATATTGTCAACCTTCGGGTTTCATGTATCAAACTTCTCACAACTGCCATGACATTTGAGGAGTTTTCTAATCAGCCCACAAAGACAAAGATTCTCGGGGTCTTTTTTAAGTGTTTGTACTCAGAATCGAAACCTACCATTACTGCAGCAAATGATGCTCTCAAGTCAGTCCTGTCGGTAGATAGGCGTCTTCCTAAAGAGCTTCTCCAAGGAGGATTGCGACCAGTGCTACAAAGTCTTTCAGATCCGAAACGCCTCAGTACGGCTGGGCTCGATAATCTGTCTAGATTACTGAAGCTGCTCACGTCGTATTTCAAGGTCGAAATAGGTGCTCGCTTACTTGAACAAATCGACTCGATTGTCGAGCCCAGTGCTTTGCAGCAAATATCCTTCAGCTTTTTTGATCAACATCCTCAGATGAAGATTATTACCGCCATTCTTAACATCTTCCACTTGCTTCCCGCTCCCGCCGAAGCTTTTAAGGAACGCTTAATCGATTGCTTCCTTGGACTTGAAGAAAAGCTACGCCGGACTCAGCTCAGTCCATTCCGTCTTCCCATCTACAGGTATATGAATCGATATCCAAAGGAGATCTGGGCATATCTCTTTAGCAAAGTGGAAGACCTCAAGTACGGTCGACTACTGGCACAGGTCCTGGGTCACCCTGATAGTCAGGCTCTGCGAGAAGTTGCGGTTGACAACGTTGATGGCCTCATCACCCGCTGTAACGAGTTGATAAGCCAGGACAATGAGGCCAAGTTCATTGCCATGGTCAACACGATTCACATATTTGAGTCTCTCAGTCACTTCTCTAGCGCGGAGAAATGGATGGACAAGAAGGAGCATCTTGACTGGCTCAAAAATATCGGCAAAGAATTAGAGAAACATCTTCGCCAACACACCCTTCCAGCTCATCTCCGATTGCCGGCTTACCAAGCTGCCGAGCAGCTCATGACTATTCTTGTCAAGTCGTTGGAGAGAGCGCCAAAAGAATTGGACCCTCTTTTCAATCTGATCGAATGTGTTACTTCTGACGAGCTTCGCATTACGCAGGAGCTGTTCTCTTTCATTTACAGGAAAATCATTTGCAATGACGCGATTGATTTCTGGAAAATGACGGTACTTCGCTGTCTGGACACATATTCCGGCAAATCTGCATCAAACAAGATGAAGCACTTTTTGTTACATTATATCGTCAATCCAATCGTCGCAATGGACGTCATGCGCAACTGGAACCAGCTTGACCAGAACAAGAGCCCTCGACTTATGGACAGAGCTGTTATTGATGCTGTCAGCAGTAAAATCTGGAAGGTCCATCCGGAGATGACGATGGATGATCAGGCCCAGCCTGGTATTGATCATACACGCTATGAGGTATTGCAGCTCTCTGCAATGTTGGTCAAGTACTATCACACCCCACTCCAAGATGCAAGGAAAGACATTATCAAGTTTGGTTGGACATTCATCCGCCTTGAGGACGTGATCAACAAGCATGCCGCCTATGTGGTCATTGGTTATTTCATTGCACACTACGAGACCCCTCCAAAGATCGTGACCCAGGTGTATCTATCGCTCCTGAAGGCCAATCAAAACGAAGGCCGAGCTTTGGTCACACAAGCGTTGGAGCTTATTGCGCCTATGTTGCCAAAGCGGTGCGGAACTGGCCAGAACAACCAGTACGCGCCATGGGCAGTTGCGCCTCGCCGCATCCTAGCAGACGAAGGACAAAACGCACAGCAGATGACGAGCATCTTTCATTTCCTCGTTCGACACCCGGATCTTTTCTATGTGGCTCGTGACAAGTACATCACTTTGATGATCAGCTCATTGCGGAAGCTGGCCACGCCACAGAATGCATCTCATGAGTCAAAAAGACTTTGTCTCAATATGATGTGGCTCATCTGGCTATGGGAGGAGAGGCGAGTTGAAGGCAAATCATCAACGTCTGACAAAAGAGCTCTTTCTCAATCCCCCAACACCAAGAAGAGGAAGCTGGAAGCGGAACAAGCTAACGCTCCTTCTCAGCCCCAACGTGTCGAGTACGAGATTCCATCTCTGTTCCGAACGAAGATGATCAAGTATCTGGTCGAATTCATTGCTCAACTGAACGAGCGCTATGAGCTCCCTTCAGCCAAGCCCCGGGATCAAGTCTCCTCGTCAATCCCCCCTGTCCCATTGGCGTTGACCGATCTCTGCAAGAAGGCCATGAAGCTGCTTTACAATCTGGTACAGCCTCAGTATTGGGGCGACCTCGAACTAGACCTGTTCCCCAATGTCACCCATGTGATTTTGGCAAGCGAGCGAACCCAGACTATTCTTACTGCCGATCCTTCTGACAAAGAGAAGTTCGATGAGAAGTTCCTCACCAACATCATCAATACCCTCCAGGTTGTGCGTATTGTACTCAACTCGAAAGAGGACGAATGGATCCAAAAGAACATGCCGTCTATCCAGAAGGTTTTGGAAAAATGTCTCAAGTCAGAAAACCCTGAAATCCAGGATTGTCTTCATCTCTCCGACAAGAAGTTTGACGACGGCCGTGAGCTACGATCGATTGTCAAGCGCATCCTGGACTCTGTTCCTGACGATACCCCTATGGAAGACGCTGATGCTGATGGCGAGACCGAGACACAGACATCAGAGATAGTGGCTTACCTGTCACAACTTGCGACGGAAGCAATGAACAGCAGTAACTACACTTCTGGCGTGAGCATTCTTTGGTCACTTGGTCAGCGAAAGCCGAATGTCATAGACCAGCACATCGCATCCCTGATGAAAGCTCTTCAATCGAAGCATGCTAAAGAGCATGTGCAGCATTACAATGCGGTCGCGAACCAAGCTGCTGGCGTGAACAACAGGAACCAGGACCCCAACACTCCGAGTGGAGAAATGTCTGCTTATGACCTCGAAATCCAGACAAAGATTATGATCAAGGAGATACAGGTTGTTGCTCTTAGGATGGAGGTTCTGGGCGACTCTCGTCGACCTTTTCTCAGCGTCCTCGCAACTCTGGTGGAAAAGTCCATGTCTATTGAACTTTGCGAAGAGATTTTGAACATGGTTGAGGGATGGGTATTCCGTTCAGAAGGAACATGGCCAACTCTTAAGGAGAAGACGGCCGTTCTTCACAAGATGCTATCCTTCGAGCACCGACAAGACCCAACCATGCTATCCAAGTTCCTGGATCTCGTCATTCGCATCTACGAGGACCCCAAAATCACTCGCACTGAACTCACAGTCCGTATGGAGCATGCGTTCCTTATCGGCACCCGTGCAGCGGACGTCGACATGCGGAACCGCTTCATGGCCATTTTCGACAAGAGTTTATCCAAGTCGGCCAGCGCACGTCTATCTTATGTTCTCACCTCTCAGAACTGGGATACACTGTCTGACTCGTATTGGCTTGCCCAGGCCAGCCATTTGTTGCTAGGTGCCGTGGAGACGAACGCCAACATTCAGCTTTACCAGTCTGACTTTAGGACATTGCCGATTTCCCGCTTGCTGACTACCTTCACAAAGGAGATGGAGGCTCGAGAACCTACCACCATCATCGACGATAAATTTGAGTCGTTTATGGCAAGTCACCGCCGCTTCATGGTGGAACTCGGTGATATTAAAGTGAGGGACATCGTCGAGCCTTTGGCACAGCTCCAGCACGTCGACTCTCAGCTTGCCCACAACCTTTGGGTGACTCTTTTCCCCATCTATTGGTCATCTGTCGCAAAGGATGATCGGGTTGATCTGGAGCGTGGCATAGTAGCCCTTCTCACCAAGGACTACCACAGTCGCCAAATTGACAAGCGTCCCAATGTTATTCAGTCCATCCTTGATGGTGCTGCCAAGACTTGGCCCGAGTGCAAGATCCCACCACATGTACTCAAGTACGAGGCAAAGACCTACGATGCCTGGTACACTGCTTTGATTCAGCTGGAGAACGCCGCCATCAAGCCTCAGGTAGAATCCGCTGCCGTTCGTGAAAGTAACCTCGACGCTCTTGTCGAGCTGTACGCTTCGCTTCAGGAGGATGATTTGTTCTATGGTACATGGAGGCGGCGATGCCAATTCGTCGAAACCAATGCCGCTCTTTCTTATGAACAAAACGGCATGTGGGACAAGGCCCAGAAGCTATATGAAAATGCTCAAATCAAGGCCAGAACAGGCGTGATACCATTTTCTCAAGCCGAGTACATGCTTTGGGAGGATCACTGGGTTCTATGTGCTCAGAAGTTACAACAGTGGGAAATCCTCCAAGATTTCGCCAAGCACGAGAACTTCCAGGACCTTCTGCTTGAGTGCGCTTGGCGAAACACGGATATGTGGCAGGACGAGCAACATCGAGAGGCCTTGGACAACATTATCAAGGGAGTTATGGACGCCCCAACACCTCGCAGAGCCTTCTTCCAATCCTTCATGTCACTTCTAAAATTCCACAATGGCCAGGAACCTACCACCGATTTCGCACGTGTCTGCGATGAAGCAATTCAGCTGTCGATTCGCAAGTGGCACCAACTGCCTGAGCGCCTGACCAACGCTCATGTTCCTCTCCTCCAAAACTTCCAGCAACTGGTTGAGCTTCATGATGCTAGCGTCATCTGTCAGAGTCTTGCTAACACCAACCAAACCAATCTGGATGTCAAATCTGGCGAGCTCAAGTTGCTCCTCGGTGCTTGGCGTGATCGTCTACCAAATGTCTGGGATGATATCACTGCTTGGCAAGACCTCGTCACTTGGAGACAACATATCTTCAGCCTCATCAACCAGACATATCTCCAGTTGCTCCCTCAGCAGGGCGCACAGAACGCCGGAGGAGCTAGCTCCTTTGCTTACCGTGGTTACCACGAGACTGCCTGGATTATCAACAGATTCGCCCATGTTGCCCGCAAACATAACCTTCCTGAGGTTTGCATCAACCAGTTGAGCCGTATCTATACCCTTCCGAATATCGAGATCCAAGAAGCTTTCCTGAAGCTTCGCGAACAAGCCAAGTGCCATTACGAGAATCCTGACGAGCTATCTAGTGGTCTGGACGTAATTAACAATACGAACCTCAACTACTTTAGCCCGCCCCAGAAAGCTGAGTTTTATACTCTGAAGGGAATGTTCTTGGAGAAGCTCAAACAGAAGGATGAGGCCGACTCAGCATACGGAACGGCGTTGTATTTCGACATCGGTGCTGCAAAGGCCTGGGCTGAATGGGGTTACTTCAACGACCGCAAGTTCAAGGAAGATCCCACCGATCTCAACGCGGCGCGTCAAGCTCTCACCTCATACCTGCAAGCCGCAGGAAGCTACAAGAACGCCAAGTCTCGAAAGCTTCTTGCACGAATTCTGTGGTTGCTCAGCTTGGATGATTCGAAGGGCACTATCGCCATGGGCTTCGATGATTTCAAGGGTGAAACACCTGTGTGGTACTGGATTACCTTTATTCAGCAACTGATCACAGGCCTCGGCCACAAGGAAGCGCCTCGCGTCTTCCAGCTCCTTCTGAAGATTGCCAAATCTTATCCTCAGGCCCTGTACTTCCAGCTCCGAACTAATCGTGAGGACTTGCTCGTTATAAAGAAGAACCAGGAAGCTAGAGACAGAAGCGCACGGCAGCGCGCGCAATCGACTGTCTCCAATGGGAAGGCAAGCGCATCTCCGTCTATGACCAAGCAGGAACCCCCCAGGCCTGGTACGTCATCGTCTCGTCCAGGCACTGCCAACGGGGCTGATGGCACAGCAGTAAAGGCTGAGGGTGAAGCCAGTGGCAACGCAGCTGGCACACCAGCACCTGCCAACGGACAAGCTCCTGATCCATCAAAGGCTGCACCCAAGCCGGCAGCTCAACCTGGACAGCCTGCACAGACTCAAAAGAAACCTCCATGGGAGTACACTGAAGAGGTCATGTCAGTCCTCAAGACGGCCTTCCCCCTCTTGGCCCTTTCGATGGAGACAATGGTGGACCAGATTCAGAAGAATTTCAAGTGCCCTCCTGACGAGGACGCTTACCGACTGATTGTTGCGTTACTTAACGATGCTCTGGCCTATGTCAGCCGAACACCTCCCTCTTTCGCCAAGAACGTCAAGCTTCCGGCAGCGACCGAAACTAATATTACTCGCTTCGCCGAAACGATTCTGCCAAGCCATATCAAGAAATCTTTCGAGGCGGATTTTGTTACGGTTAAGCCGACAATGTACGAGTACATTTATAAGTTGCGCCGTTGGCGGAATAAGTTTGAGGAGAAACTGGACCATAGGGTGCCTCGCGCTTCACTCGAAAACTTCTCCCCTCATCTTAGTGAGTTCAGATATGGCAAGTTTGATGAGGTAGAGGTTCCTGGACAATACTTGCAGCACAAGGATAAGAACCAGGATTTCATTCGTATTGACCGCTTCCTGCCAAACATCGATCTTGTTCGGTCCATCAGCGCCTCTTATCGCCGTATCAAGATGCGTGGACACGATGGAAGCATCCACACATGGGCCATCCAGCACCCTGCCGCTCGTCACTGCCGACGAGAGGAGCGCATCTTGCAACTTTTCCGCTCACTTAACCAGACACTGGGACGTAAGAAGGAGAGCCGACGTCGCGATTTGCAGTTCACGATACCGATTATGGTTCCATTCGCACCGCACATCCGACTTGTCCAGGAGGATACGTCCTACACTACACTGCAAGGAGTTTATGAAGATCATTGCCGAAATATGGGCATGTCAAAGGATGACCCTGTACTGTTTACCATGGAGAAGCTTCGGGGTGCACTCGAGAGCAAGAGCTCGGTAAGTTTTTTGAACAGTCATGACTATTCCACAGCCACTGACAAGCAACAGAACAAACCCGAGCAGGCAGCAACAGCTCGATTGGAGGTCTTCAACGCCATTCAAGAGAAATGGGTTCCATCCACAGTGGCCATCGAGTACTTCCAGAAGGTGTTCCCACAGTTTGCAGAGTTCTGGCTGTTCCGTCGCCAGTTCTCATACCAGCTTGCGGCGTTGACATTTATCACGTACATTATGTACATGCACAACCGATACCCGCAAAAAATCAACATCTCCAGGGCCACGGGTAAGGTTTGGGGATCTGAAATGATGTCCTACATGAGCGCCAACAAACCCTTTTTCCATAACCCAGAGCCGGTGCCTTTCCGACTTACGCCTAACCTTCAAACACTGATGGGACCACTTGCCACTGAAGGTATCTTTGCATGCTCCTTGATGGCTATTGCACGATGCTTGACGGAACCTGAGTACGAATTGGAGCACGCCTTGACTCTGCTTGTACGCGATGAGATGCTGTTCTGGTTTACGGGCAGCCACAGGAATGGAGTTATTACGGAAAGCCAGCTGCGAGACTCTGTGCAGGTCAACAGCGACTCGATTGTCAAGCGGGCAATCAGCTTGGCTCACAGCCCCGTCGGCAACTTGCCTGCGAACCAGACGGTGATTGACGCTATTGCCAAGGCTGTTAACCCTATGAACTTGGCACAATGCGATGCTTTGTGGATGCCATATCTATAAGGGACACGATGATATTCATCTCATGACGGGAGGGAATGGAGGATAGGCGTGTTGAGGGCTGGCATGGTCTTTGACTTTGAGCACGGCGTTGGGGGGTTTTGGGAGATGTTTGTACGATGTTATTGTAAGAGTTGAGACAACTAGGAAAAGTTGAGCATGGCAACCAAGGGCCATTGCAGTTGTTGTTTTTAGACTGCCACCTGATGAGCAAACATCTAGGGTTTTTTCTGTTTAATAATACGATTTTAACACTATCAACTTTGTCATGTACGTGTCATGATAGTTTTGACTAATCCCTACATATCAACCAAGCTTGACGAAGAGACAAGTTTCTCCACAAACCTCGGCTCGGAAGCGAAGCCTGTCATGCATCATTTTTGAGATCGACAAGCAAGTCTAGGCGATTTACGTGTCACAGCGCAGTTCAACCCAGTATGTACTGTAGCTAACGTTAAAGGGATGAACATGTAGGCAAGGAATGGCTGAACCCCGCACGATAAAGATGGTCTTGTTGGTCAAGTTACCTCGGGTTACGTCTCTATAAAGTGCAGGGCGTCAAATAATCTTACACTTCTGTTTTTCGCTACTCCGAGTTTGTTGTTGTAATTAGAAGTCATCTCACTGTATTTTCGTATAAGCAAAGCAAGCCCAGCTTATACGTCCACCAAGTCCAACTGACTGCTACGATGGATCTGACCAAAGTACCACGAAAGGTTTGGGAGCATCCTGATCCTAAAAGCACAGCCATGTGGGCTTTTATGCAGGAAGCAAACAGAATTCATGGCCTCAATCTTAATGTATGGACGCAATTGACTGGATAGATCGTGATACTGACATGTTTTAGACCTTTAACGACTTATACGACTGGTCTTGCTCTAAGCGCAGTGACTTCTACGCCCAACTTTGGGCGTCACAGAAATGGATTCACGAAGGATCTTACTCATACGTTGTCGATGAGTCAATCCCCATCGCCAAGCTTCCTACATGGTTCCCTGGTATTCGCCTTAACTACGCCGAGAACCTCCTCTGGACACAAGGTAACGCACCTGGCGAGCGCTCAACTCTATACAAAGAGGATGACACAATCGCCATCACGGAAGTTCGTGAAGGAAATTCATCTATTAAGAATGTTACTTGGGGAGAGCTTCGTCAGAGAGTGGCTAGGACAGCAAGTGCACTAGAGCAGGGCGGCATGAAGAAGGGAGATCGAGTGGTTATAGTTGGTGCGCATGCCGTTGAGACATGTGTGGTGTTTTTGGCTACCACTTGGCTTGGGGGGTTATTTAGCAGCAGTTCGACTGATATGGGCGTTAGTGGTCTGCTTCAGAGGACAGTTCAGATTGATCCCAAGGTAAGCCTCCCTGCAATCAAGATTGACAACAAGATTCTGACTTGGTAGTTTGTTTTCTTCGATGACGGCGCTCTGTACAACGGCAAAGTCATTGATCTTCGCGACAAGATCAAGGGTGTCGCTGAGGGAATGAAGGAGTGTCCTTCTTTTAAAGGAATGATTGTTGTTCAACGCTTTGACACTGCTCAAGATACTTCTAGCATTCCGAATACGCAGCGTCTTGAAGCCTTCCTCTCCTCAGCATCTTCAACACCACCACCCATCGAGAGAGTCGGCTTCCAAGATCCAATGGTAGTTTACTATTCTTCTGGAACTACTGGAACGCCCAAGGCCATCGTTCACGGTGTCGGTCCTATTCTTGTTTCCGTCGCCAAAGAGGGTGTTCTTCATCGCGAACTTACACACAAAGACGTATCACTTCAGTACACGACAACAGGTTGGATCATGTACCTTGCCAGCGTCACGAGACTTGCTTTTGGTGGACGAACTGTGTTTTATGATGGCTCACCTTTTGTGCCTGATCGATCTGTCTTGTTGAGAATCGTGGAAGAGCAGAAAGTCACGAATCTGGGCATCTCGCCAAGATGGCTTGGTGAACTCATGAAAGAGGGCATTGTACCTCAGAAGAAAGCCAACTTGAACAGTCTCACGGCGGTTTTGAGCACCGGAATGGTGTTGAAGGAACAAGTCTTTGAGTGGTTCTACGACGGTGCTTTCCCCAGCCATATCAAGCTGGCCAACTTTTCAGGTGGTACAGATATCGTAAGTCTCTGACTGCCCTGTAATATCTACCCAGCTAACTTCGTTTCTTTAGGCAGCCTGCTTCGTCATGGAAAATCCTCTAAGCCCCATCTACGCCGGTGGTTGCCCTGGGAGAGTCATCGGCACTCCCATGGCCATATACCCATCTTCAGCTGATCTAACGAAACCAATCTCCCCAGTCCCAGATGGTGAACCAGGAGATTTAGTTGGAACAGCGGCATTCCCGAACATTCCTCTCTATCTCTGGAACGACACAAGTCCCGCTCCAGGTGAAAAGTACACTTCGGCCTACTTTGACCGGTTCCCTGGCGTGTGGTCACAAGGTGACTTTGCAGCAGTCCATCCGCAGACTGGACATATCCATATCCTCGGCCGTTCTGATGGCGTCTTGAACCCGAGCGGTATCCGCTTCGGTAGTGCGGATATCTACGCTGTGCTTGAGGGCGAATTTGCAAAGGAGGTCGCCGAGAGTCTTTGTGTGGGGCAAAGACGACCTCAGGATCATGACGAGAGCGTTGTTTTGTTCTTGTTGATGAAAACTGGTGTCAAGTTTACGGTCGAACTTGCGAACGCGATCCGAGAGAGGATTGCCAAGGAGCTGACCAAGAGACATGTGCCCAAGTACATCTTTGAGGTACCTGATATTCCGGTAAGTATTGAGTCTTGGTTTACTCATACATAACAACTAACATCGATACAGGTGACAGTCAATGGCAAAAAGGTCGAGTTGCCGGTCAAACAAATCATTTCTGGTATCAATATCAAGCCAAGTGGGACATTGTTGAACCCCGAGAGTCTGAACTATTATTATCAGTTCCAAAAGATAGAAGACGTCGAACGAGTCCGAGCAAAGTTGTAGATAGAATGAGCCCCTACATAGGTATACAGAGGGGACGGGGGGCCGGATACTATACAAATAATGATCTTCACTACAAATCATTCTCCTTCTTTGGAAACTTGCCTCCATTAACACCATATCTCCAAGCCATATATCCCAGCATTCCTCCTACAGTACCCAACCCCAATCCTCCAACCGCACCTCTCCAGCCCAACCCCAGTCCCTTCACCGCATTTGCCCCTATCAAAGCCCCGGCCCCGGCGCCCACGGCAGACCAGTCATCAGTCTCGACCTGTCCAGGGTTCTCCAGTAACCTCCAACTTCGATCCTGCCACTCAATCTCTTCCCTACCGCGCATGCGGCCAAATGTCATGAGAGCGCCGACACCCAAGGCTGCGATTGTGCCTGTTGATGCTGAGCGGATGAGGCGAGGGAGAAAAGTGAGAGCATCGGGTGACTTTGGACGGAAGTAGGGGATGAGTTGGCGTGTTGTTGTTATGCCCGTAGCAATGATGGTATTTAGTGTGATTGCTCTCACTATTACATGAGTTGTGAGGATAGTACGCGCAAGAGGTTGATCCTCAGCATAAGGAGCATGTGGAAAGAATCGCGACATGTTGGTTTCAGTGGTATTTCGTTTTGTTTGTCTAATGAAGTTGAGTGTTTCGATATGAGCTGACATTCAACTCTCTATATCCTACTTATACTGCGCCGCGTCATATCAAGCCACTTCCCCTCTTCTGTATTCAGCCTTTTAACTAGCCCATCCTGTAAGATAAGATGCTCGCACTTTTTTGGCCCCGAGTCACTTGTAAAATCCGACGATTGTTTCATAGACATCGCCAAAAAAGATAATAAGCACAAGACAATTGGTTCTCCGAAGCGACGGGCCGGACAGTTTTGAAATGCCGATACTCCACTACCTAATAGGTAAATAATAATACGAATATTCGAATGCGAGTGCGAAGTAACTTGGGACCATCTTGATTAGGTAGTTACTGATACAACAAGACATAATATTATTCAGTATTGCTTAATGCTATGCTCACAGTAAGCATCCCTTTATCTCATTCCCATCAATGCATACTCTTTACAATCCCTCAACGCCTGCCCTAGACCTGACCTATCCCAATGATATGTAATACTGTCCCATGCTTCTTTAGTCTCTGGTATTCTTGACTTTTACTCATCATCGGTCACTTCCATCATACTGTCATCTTTCTCCTCTGAATCATTCTCATCCTCCAATACCGTCATCCTGCGGGATCGCCTCACTCTTCCCTTACCCTTCTCCATTCTCCCTGCTATTCTTCGACTACCATTCACCTTGACGGCCGCATCATGCTTTTGCTGCCCCAGCATACGTTCAAATTCGATCAGATCTTCGGCTTCAGACTCGGCCGCACCGTCCAACAATATTGTCTCCTCTAGCGCCTTGTTAAGCAGCTCTGTCGCAATACTGTCCTGCGGATTAACCGCCAACGCCTCATGCAAGACCGTCACTGCTTCCTCGGGTTTGTTCTGTTCCATCAGAATGAGACCCTTTGCGCTGAAAATGGCGGCGTCTTTTCCTCCCTGTCTCAAAACCTCGTCAAACTCAGCCAGAGCTCGGTTGAAGTGCCGCAGTCTTCGAAACGCGTGGCCAAGATTCGTCCTGGCCGCTAACCATGCTGAAGGATCGCTATCCATATCACCAGCGATCTTAAGCGCTGCTGTAAAATATTGTGCTGCCTCCTTAGGTTTGTCTTGGTGATACTTTACAACGCCCATCTCATTCAGTAGTAGCGGATCCGTTTTGCAGAGACCGTAAGCTGTCTTAAGGAACTCTTCCGCAAGTGTCATGTTGTTGAGGGCATGGTTCTGCATGCCCAAGAACACTTGAGGCAGATGAGTGCCCATGAATAGTCTAGCCGCAGTCGAATACGCCGAAATCGCCTGGTCATGCTCACCCTCCGCTGCGAACGTATGCGCAAAACCTATCCACGCCGGTCCAAAGTGCGCATCCATCATACTCGCCTTGCTGAAGTATCGTCGCGCCTCAGGAATCTTGCCAATTGAAAAGTAGTAGATACCAACTGCGAGCCACGAGCATGGCTCTTCGGGGTGACTATCCGCCAGATCATGGGCAATCAAGAACAACAGGTTCTTCTCCTTGAGCTCAAACAAGCAAGCCAAGTGTACCGGATACACACTGAAATTGTATTTGTCCTCTTGTAAAATCCCATTCGTGATGTTTAGCGCGTCCCGGTAGCGGCACTGCGTATACAAAAGATCCGCCCGTGCAAGTTGTAGATCAGGATTCGATGCCAAGTGATAATGTGTTGACAGAGAGTCGTACGCCGTCTCGAACGCTGCGGGATTCCGATATTTAGATAGACGTGTCGTGTAGAGCATCTTTGTAAAGTCAGCCGCCTGCTGAGAAGACGACACATCCCCTGACACATGGATCGAGTCAAAATCCAGACTCTCAAGGAACTGCCACTCCTCATCTGGCGACAACAAATTATTATTCATGAGCTGCTGAAACGCTTCAAAGCACTGAACATCGATTCGCACCGCATCTTTATAGCATTCCTTTGCGCGGTCGAACGCATTCTGCTTGGCATAGCAGATGCCTCGCAGGAAACACATGGCAGCTTCATATCTCCTGTTGGATGCCTCTTCCTCTGCAGCTGGGTCACGACGTCGCGTTTGGCGCGGCTGTGTTTTGCGCTTGTTGCTCGCGCCGTTGGCTATGAGATGCGTCGGGTTGCGGTCGCCAAGAACAGAAAGAGCTTCGTCGAACCGTGATTGCTTGATAAGACAATGGCCGGCGAGATAACGACATGATGGGTTTCGAGAAATGAGGTTCTGGCTGGAGAGAAATGCTTGGGCGCGAGTGTAGTTTCCTGTAGCGAAGTGGACTTGGGCCAGCCAGAATGCGTCTTGATCGTCATCTATTCAACCTGGCATTAGAGTCTTGAGATAATACTCCAGGGGGAAGACTATACGAACTGGTCAACGCCAGCAGCTTGTCGCCGATAAAGATGGCTGATTCGTATTGCGCCTTGTTGAGGGCATCTTGCCGCCATTCCCTGAGGAAGCTCTCCATGATCTTTTTTATTCGAAGCGCATCGGTTATTATATACAGTTTTGGACTATGTTTTCAGCGCGTGAGTGAGGTAGTGGCGTTGCGAGATTGATCTGTGAATTCGAAGTGTCGTTGGCTTGGAATAGCATCAAATTAATCAACAAGAACATCCCACCTACCAAAAGTCAACAGTCGTTCAATCTCACCGTTAGTCGGGCTCTACTGGAGCTAAGCGCGTTAAGGGCCTCCAGGGCGTCTTCAGAGGCTGTAGTGGGTGTGTCCCCAACAACGGCGGGGTAGCTTACAGCGGTCTTTGCCTCTGTGGAAAAAAGTTGGCGGGGTCTTTTGGACGTAGCGTATCAGAAGCTGTCAATTTGGCACTCGCCGATACAGGAGCCTGTCATCTGTCATACCTCATCGACTTTTGAAAAAAGATTCGCATACCTAGTGCAATTGCTTGACAAACAAACATCAATCAATTCTGTACGAACATCCAATTGAATCGCAAATATGGCCTCTTCTCAACCTACCCGATGGGCTGCTCTCGCTCGTGACACCAACGAAACCAAGATCCAACTTGCTCTCAACCTGGACGGCGGCGATTTCCCTCCAGACACAGATTCCCGTCTTCTCAACAACGATGATAGCCACGCTTCCCAGGCTAGCAAGTCACAAAAGATTGCTGTCAACACAGGAATTGGTTTCCTCGATCACATGCTCCATGCTCTTGCTAAGCATGCTGGCTGGAGTCTGGCTCTGAACTGCAAGGGCGACCTTCACAGTTCGTTGTTCTTCTTAACTGCGCTACTAAGAGATAACAATGACTGACTTTGATTTTACTTAGTTGACGATCACCACACTGCCGAAGATGTCTGCATCGCCCTTGGTTACGCCTTCGCCCAGGCTCTCGGTACTCCCGCCGGTCTCGCTCGCTTCGGCTATGCCTATGCCCCTCTCGATGAGGCCCTCTCTCGCGCCGTCATCGATCTCTCCAACCGTCCCTACGCCGTTGTTGATCTTGGTCTGAAGCGAGAGTGGCTCGGCCAGCTCAGCACTGAGATGGTTCCCCACTGCTTGCAGAGCTTTGCTCAGGGTGCCCGTGTCACTCTGCACGTTCACTGTCTCCACGGTGATAACGATCACCACCGTGCTGAGAGCGCCTTCAAAGCTCTTGCTATCGCTGTCAAGGCTGCCACCACAAGAATACCCGGTAAGGAGGGCGAGGTGCCCAGCACCAAGGGTACTTTGAGTGCCTAAAGAAAAAGTGCAGTTGAGGAGTTCCGGATGAGTGTTTGCTTTTAGTAGATTTGAATCGCAGGTAGACGGGTTTGTGAAATAAGATGTTTGGATACATATTACAGATTAACTATGAGTTAAATAACAGAGCGGCTCAAACTTATCAAGATATAGTACAACTGGATGTCAAGCGATAATTTGTCATAAATTCGAGTATGATTTGTAACAACTTCGTAAGTTTTGGTTTATAGTACCTATGTTCGGTAGTCGCCGTTAATGGTCACATAGTCGTGGCTGAAATCACAAGTATAATGCACAGCAGACTTATCACCTGTTCCGAGCCTGACCACAATCTCAAGATCTTCCATGGCAAGAATCTCAGCCGCTCGCGTCTCGTCAACCTGCTCAGGCTCGCCATCGACCAACAGCTTCAACTCAGCTGAGCCGTCGGTGGGGATGAAGGAGACGTTGGTTCGCTCGGGAGTAATCTCAGGGACGTCGTTCACGGGTTGTCCAGGGGCAGAGATAAGAGCGTAACCAGTTGCGCAGAGAACTCGGCCCCAGTTGGCATCCTTGCCGTAGAGTGCGGTTTTGACGAGGGGTGATGTAGCGATAGTTCGGCCCACCTGACGAGCTGCCTCCTCGGACGCACTGTCGACGACTCGGATAGTCACGAACTTGGTAGCACCTTCGCCATCTCGAACGACATACTTGGCTAGGTCGATAGAAAACTCAGTCAGGAGCTTCTGGAAGGCTTCGTAGTCAGCAGACTGCTCGGAATTGACCTCCTTACCACCGGCTGCGCCATTGGCGAGGAGAGCGACGGTGTCGTTGGTAGAAGTGTCGCCATCAATGGTGATAGAGTTGAATGATCGGTCCACGGCATGTCGAAGGACATTGGGCATAACAGCAGGAGAAATAGGGGCGTCAGTAGCCAGGATGGTGAGGAGAGTCGCCATGTTGGGAGCAATCATGCCCGCGCCCTTGGTCATACCAGCAATACGGTACTCGACGCCTGGCGAGGAAGGAAGCTCAAAGCTTCGGGACATGAGCTTGGGGAACGTGTCTGTTGTGCAGATTGCCTTTGCGCATTCAAGCCAGTGGGTGTGCGAGCTGCCAGCCTTGCTGACAGCCGTAGGAATCTTATCAAGAATCTTCTGGATTGGAAGCCTGTAGCATCTGTGAGCCATTGAGACGTTGAATCGTGTCAATCGGTGAAACAAACCTCTGCCCAATAACTCCGGTACTCATAACAATAGTAGAGTCCTCATCGCCAACCCTCTGATCTGTGGTGCGAGCCATACTAGTAGCATCTTCAAGACCTCCGGTGCCGGTGACAGCATTTGCGTTACCCGAATTGACGACGACGCTTCGCAGACCAGCGTTCTTCTTCTGTAGCAGCAATTTCCTGCTGTAAGTCACAGGAGCAGCCTGAAATTTATTCTTTGTAAAGACACCAGCAGCAGCGCATGGCCGATCAGAGGTGACGATGGCGATGTCGGGCTTGCTGGTGTTTCCAGGCTTGACGCCGGCCAAGACGCCCGAGGCGATGAAGCCCTTTGGGTACTTTCCCGTGGTAGGAATATACTGGATCTTTGAAGGAGGGATGGGGTTTGAGCCCAAAGTGGTTGCCGCCGAAGAGTAGGCGCGGGTGAATTTCTTCATCATCTTTGCGGTTGAGATGGATATTGTTGGTGCTACTGTCAACTGGATTTTTGGCTGGGGTTTGGGTCTGTAATGGAAATACCTGGTAGTGCTGCAGGGTGCGATAGCGGTATCGCAGCGATTATCGTAGCTGGGAGCGACCAAGCATTACAGATTGAGTCATTACCTACCTACCTAGGAATAATTCTGCTATCAGGGCCGAGTCCATCACAAGATTTAAACAATGTTTATTTATCGAATATTCAACGATTTTAGGACTCAGTAAGCTATTGTTCCCTTGAATAGTGAGCACGTGTCGGTGTCGTATGTGTATGACTGACTGTGTCCATTGGGTACCAGAAAAGTTGACCTCTGAGATTTAGGACATAAAGGTAAACAGGCTTAATGTCTGACTTAAGTAGTATAAACTGGCCTGTCTATTTCGCCTCATATGCTCCTAGAGGTAATATTTTCTAGACCTTGATGTGTGTGTACAATGTCATAACTACTAATGCCCACCAACCTCTAACTGAACGACAACCTCACATTGGCAGTACATAGCTCGCTCCCAAAGTCTAAAGTTAAGCATTCATTGGCAATATTTGATATACTAAAGGATAAACATGAGCCCTGCGATGACGACATGATTCTAATCTTTGAGCATCGTCGCAAGAGTGCAAACAGTCACTTTCTCATACAGGGTATCGATAACGAATATTTGACAGTCTTCTAATGGGATCGGAGCTGTAGGGAACGAAATTAGATATAAAGGTCGCACTTCTATGGCATCATGTCGGTCTAAAGTTCCTTATCTTCAAACCAAAGGCATGTCCGCAACCATTCAAGGTGTTTGCCTGGATCGTGTCTGAACCAGAGTTACTTTATAAGTCAACCTTCAGAGCATTTCGTCCATGCAACATGGTCACCTGCAAACTTACAACCCTCAATTTTGTTGACTTTGGCTAATGACTGCATGATCCACGCAAAGGTATTACGCACGTCATCAAGCAGACCCTGAGTCAGTATCGATATGATTCGCGAGAGTGAATTTAGATCAAAGTTGAAAGTCCATCAGGGACATGGCCTACTGGCCATGGGAGGAAGGCCAATACTGTGCACTACGGATTTGACGAATATGAGAGGAGGTAGATACTGAAATTAACAGATCGTGAGATAAAGCGCATTTACCAGTGACTTAACACTGAAAGAAACAGGGCAAATCTAGAAGACCGAGCAAGTTTGGTACAACAAGATTGAACAGACCTCATATCCCTCAGGCAGCAGGTGGTGAAGCCAGCTGCCTGCCAATCCCAACTGAATCTAAAATCGCTGTTGCTGCCCATGCCTGCATGTGGAGCCCCGCTGGTGCCTGGATGCGGCTGCAGGTTGAACCCCACCTTCCAAAGCTCGACGCACATTTTTTGCTCTGAGACCTTAGTCATCACCATGTGTGGCCCGTGCGTGAGTGATCTCTCGTAGCTATAAAATCTCGTCTTCCTCCCAACCTTTTAGTTTTTTTTCTTTCTTTCTTCTTCATCCGAGTGCAAGGGCGTTATCCATCTCCGTGAGGCTTTAGCTGAGAGTGGATTTTTGCTAGTTGAAAACTATACACTGACCGCTCCTACTTGGGTTCGCCCGGGTAGGGAATTTTTGGAACACTTTTCCTTTGGAATATTTTCTTTCATCACGATTGGTCCTATATGGAGTGTCGTGGAGAAGGAAGCAGCTTTAGAAAATGGTAGCGATGTACGTCAGTGAAGTCGTGTCCTTGGACCTGGCTAAATGAATGTTATACTGAACTCCGTTGTCACGGAATGTCGAGGATGGCGCGTGTATCACTGGCAGCGCGACTCGCGACACATCTACAGGACGTGTATACATCGTGTATCCGGCCAGCGAGTCGTGTTTGCTTAATCAAGCGAGAACGATGAAATATTAGTTAGTATCTGTAGGTAGCCAAATCATTTCCGCAGTGCTTCTGACGACTGCTGAGCTTTCGAGATGTTGTGCCGCTGGTGATGACCTACTAGGCATACGAACAAAGTGTTATTGAGAGAATGAGTCAAACAGATCTAAAATGATATCAACAATAGGTAATTAATAAATCATGTCTTAATAAAGTTCAAGTTCAATGACATGCAAATGATACACATACCTCTCTACCTATGTACTAACCCATGCATGTTACGCTGTTTGCTGGTGCTGTCTTGGGCTAGCGCGGGGCATTCGACATTCTCCATCCAAATGCCGGTCCAAATTCATTATTTTCGAGTGACTCAAAGCCTCCATCCGAGCGCCCTCGTACCAAATCATACTTCAACAGCCCGATATCCTCACTATTAGCGACCATTTCCGACCCAAATTATTCGAGCATCTCGCTGAAAATATCGCAAAGGACGTATCCTAGTGGTGATAGTTGGTCACACCCTCACGCACATTCTCCATCCCTCGTAGAGTTTGGAGTGCCCCGCCCTCGAACAAGCACATTATCGAAACCGCTTCCATATCCGCAATACGGCCTCTAGAACCAGGCCTCATGTCTATCGAAGCTGAGGGCTCGGCTCCTACGCCGCAAGCCCCCGAGAAGCAGGAAGCCAATACGGAAAAGAAGGACCAGAGCAAATCCCAACAGCCTCCCAAGGAAGGCCAACAACAGCAAGCGGCCCCCGCAGGCGAGAAGAAGCTCTCCGGAGCCGAATTAAAGAAGAGAGCCAAAGAGGAGAAGGCCGCCAGACGTGCCCAAGCCAAGGTTGCCCAAGTTCCACAGGGCCCAGCGCAAGGTGACAAGCAGACCGGTGGTGATGGTAAGGGAGGCAAGGCAAAGCCTAAGCAAGATGGACAAAATCAGCAGCATGGCGGCGCAAAACTTCCTATTCGATCGGCAGGTACGGCTGTCGTTAAGGACGACAAGCCTTCGATACCGGACTGCTTCAGCCATTTGTCTATGGCCAAGCGCATAGACATGACCCACGCCGACAAGGACGTTCATCCTGCTGTGTTGGTTCTCGGAGAGCACATGAGCGCATTTGCGATCAGTGATAGCATCACTCGACTCGAAGCAACTCTATATGCTTTCAAGAAGGTACGGTACTCTATCCAATACGATGCCAGTGTTCTATTCTAACAGTTCCAGGTCATCGACTCATACACAACACCTCCTGGCTCCACTTTCTCTCGCCATTTCACATCTCACGTTCTCAACCCTCAGATTGAGTATCTCACAGCATGCCGGCCCATGTGCTTCTCCATGGGCAATGCTGTCCGATGGCTCAAGCTTCAGATCAGTAAGATTGACATCGATCTTCCCGACTCTGATGCCAAAAAGCTCCTATCCGAGTCCATCGACAATTACATTCGTGAACGCATCACTCTCGCGGACTACGTGATCGTCGAGACTGCTGCCAACATGATTGATGAAGACGATGTAGTACTCACATACGCTCACCACCACCTCGTTGAGCGCACCCTTCTTCAGGCTCGCCAGCTTCAGAAGAAGAACTTTCGTGTTATCCTTGTCGACGATCCTTATGAGCGCGTCGGCATCGATCTCGCAAAGAGGCTCTCTGCTGCTGGCATTCATGTCGCTTACTCTTCCGACCTCAGCGCCCTACGAACACACCTTTCCGAGGCCACTCAGGTTCTGCTTGCCGCCGAAGCCATCTTTAGCAACGGTGCGATGTACGCCCGTGCAGGCTCATGCGACATTGCTACAGTCGCTACTGACCTTGGTGTCCGCGTCGTCGCTCTGTGCGAAACCATCAACTTTACCGAGCGTGTGTCTATCGACTCGCTCACCTACAACGAGATTGACCCTGAGCGATCCACTGACGTTGGGTTCCGCTTGCTCTTCGATACTACGCGGGACAAGTACATTACGGTTGTTGTGACGGAGCTGGGCAATTCTTCGGCCACTTCTGTGCCGGCTATCCTAAGAAAACTAGAGGAGCTGTAGGCTTTTGAATTCAAGTAAAGACATGGGTTACATTTTCTGACCTTACAGATGATGCGGCGTTTTGGGATGTTATTCCGATCTCCGGTGTGTGAACGTATTCGAAACTGTCTTTTGAAGCAATGAAACTGTTCTTGTAATATGTTGTGTTTGTGATGTTTTTGGTCTGATGCAATCTCGGGTGGTTTCTCAAAGACTACCTACCGATTGGAGCCATTGACTCATTAGAACGGTATCATTTCATCACAACCTTAGTGCACTCTGATTGCAATTGCTTTAACCCATACGTCCATTTTGACGCTCTACATCCCAAAATAACTCAATGTACAATATTCACATCACCCTTCAATCTTTCTTCTCGAGGCTGAAGGTGTGTAATTCCCAGTATCTTTGCATTCCCATTCCCGTTTATCGTTTCCCTTCTTAAGCCTCGGCCTGAGCATCTCTTTCGGCCTTGCGCGCTCGCTTCTCAAGGAGAATGTTCTTTCGCTCCTTCAGTGTGTCGGTTTGTCTGTCGTCGACGCCCTGGAGCCAATATCCGAAGCTGGCACCACCGGCTGCGTAGACGGGGTACACCCACAGGGAGGACTTGCTGAAGAAGGGGCGCATCTCGATGCCCATTTGCCAAAATCGGGCGCCGAGGCCTTGAGTTTCCGCTGTGTTAGCATCCAATTCTTCTTCCCTTCCCCCTCGCCTTTCAATTGTCCAGGTTGTGTTCTCGAGCGGGTGAATTGACTCAGGTAGGTGACGTACCGAAGAGACTCCAGAAAGCGATGCGGTGCATGTTGGGCAATTGACCGACGGGTATTCGAACGTAGGGAGTGGAGAAGTCTGAGATTCGCTCGAGGTACGAGGCGTTGACGTCGTTCGTTACCGGGAGAGTGAGGTCGTGATCTTGAAGATCCGTCGGCTGCAATTGGAGTCTAGCTGATTGGTCACGATATCGGTCACGTGTATCATCTTTTTCAGTCTTCCTACCCTGTACCTTTTGATGGTAGCAACATGTATAGATAGGCTAAATGCTGTCGAGGATAGTGCTACGCAATGAATTCATTACCGTTCAGGTCTTAATTTTTTTCAGTTAGCTGCTGAAAATTATTTTCGGTTTTATTTCTAGTGATTAGGTAGTTACTCGCGTTTCAAACCCATTTGATGGAGCTCACTCTGTGGACTCGGACCATCACAAGACTGTACCATTTGCCCCTCCCATTCGACGGCCACTTATTTACAGCAACGTTGAAACAATCACGTTATGTTTAAAGAAGTTGAAAACAAGAACATGACCTGGTCGAATCAGACCTAATGTTAATTCAATGTCTACCAAATCTGGAGTCTACATCTATGTCTGGTCTGCTGTCTGAGTAACAGTAGCAAGAAAAATAACAACAAGAGAGATAATATCCCAAGTGTACAAAAGCCACAAAACTCCCCGCTATGTCATTGTGAAACACTCATCAATCTAACAAGCTCCTATCCAATCCACCAGAATAAGGCGGTGGTGCTCCAGATGGCGGTGGTGCTATCGAGGGTGTTTGACCACGAGGCGCAGGATTGGTGGACCACTGAGCCGCCTTGGCCACGATCTTCGAGAAATACTGCTGGATAAAAGATTCACTATGAATATTAGCATTGATTCATAAAGATGCGTAGGAACTCAACTTACGTGTAGTAGCTGTGATCAGAGTTGTGAGGCGACACGAGATTGTGTGCCAGCTCATGCGCCAAAACGACCCACCACCAGGTCGCAGCTTCTGCCTTTGCCTGCC
The DNA here is from genome assembly GCA_014899045.1 of Fusarium palustre. NCBI lineage: Eukaryota > Fungi > Ascomycota > Sordariomycetes > Hypocreales > Nectriaceae > Fusarium > Fusarium palustre. The sequence goes on along the minus strand of JAAVUH010000047.1, from coordinate 26,292 downwards.
CGCTTCTTCCCTCAATCTGCGTAGCGTGAAGCTGTAGGAAGAACCTGAAGTTGCAGAAGATACTGCCTCCGGTATTGAATGCGATTGTACCGCCAGCCTCATCGTAAAAGATATGCAAGACCTTGGGTGACATGGAGTAGACGTTGCCTACCTCGACCAACAGGTTGGAAAACACGTTGAGGTTGGTTAAATGTTTCGAGAGGAACAGGCTAGAGTCCTTGATGTCCCTGGAAACAAATACCTTCATGCCATTTGAAGTTTCAGCAATAAAAGTGATGTTCTGCGCTGGTGTCTTGTCACAGTAAGTGGCCTGCTCTTTGACTTCATTGACCTTGGGCTCTGAAAAGACACTGTCAGATCCATACGCCCGGGTCGACTTGACAGCATTGAGCAAATTTTGCTGCACCAGCGCGGGGCTTGTTACCCTGCCCTCATCTTGTGGTCGCTTTCCAGAATTAGACGAGCTGCTGCTAGGTGCCTCGATCTCCTTAGGCTTGTCCAAGAACTTGTTTAGCTCCTTGCGAGAGTCATCCTCATCTTGCTCCGTGTCAAAACCAAGTCGACGAGTCAGATTGGAGAACAATCCTCTACTCTTCCTGTTCTGTTGTTCTTGAGTAGGCTTGGCTTGCTCCGGCGACTCCCATGAACCCGGCATTGTTGGGCCAAGGGGCTCCGGTATCCTCGTGGCTTCACGTGCAGCTTCGGCCGCTTTAGCCTCTGCTCCCCATTGCTGCTCTTTCTCCTTAATTTGGCGTTGTTCCTCTTCCAAAGCTTTTCGTCTCTCTTCCTCAGCGATTCTAGCTTCAGCAGCCTTAGCTCGGAGAATTCGGTCAACATTGTAGCCACGATTCCTCAAGCCATAAAGATCCAGTGTCAGGAACGGCTCAAAAAAGAGATAAGCCTGCTGATTTGGACGACTCAACAACATTTGGCAAATAGCTTGTCCGATTTGGTACATGTCTGGCTTTGCTTCATCAGCAACATACATGATCCAACCGTTGCTGGTCTTCTTGCTCGCAGCTGACCGCTTCTCTGTATGAGTCTGGTATTGGCCTTGAAGGGTTCTTCTTAAGGCTACCGAGTGAACGACATCGACAGTCAGATTTTTCTCCAGCCACTTGGCATCGTGCTTGATAGCGTCACGCCTATAGTTTGCATACTCGAAGAGGAAGATCTTTGATCTCTCAACGACATGTTTGCGCAGACTAAGAGCAAGCTTTTGCCTGTCACTGTGAGGCCCAATTCTAATCTCCTCTCGAACGATGCTGCTTAGCCTTTGTGCCCCCAACGATAGATAGAATGTCTCAAGGGCATCCTCCTCGGGTGCACAGATAAGCTGCTCCTTGAATAGTCTGTAGCTGATGATGTCGTCCAGAATCACAATTTGACTGGCAGAGGCGAGCTGGTACTGTCTGATAGGCTCATCCTCCTCATCCAAGTCATCTGACTGCTTCTTGGGTGGCGCCAATTCCTTGTACGCGAGGAGGAAGGGCGCTGACTTCATCCGTCTCCAGAGGTCCTTGTCTCTATGGAGCGTAGACGATGCTTCGGCCAGGGATTTGAGAAGATCCAAGTACTTCTCCGAGCTTTGAAGCACGCCAAGAAGACGAGCTGGTTCAGTGCACGCCATATGTGCCACTTCTAATTTGGTGGGCTCACTCTTGGCGCCACACTGGAACAAGAATGCATTGGCTTCAGGCCCAAAGTCAACAAAGTCGAAAATATCGCCATAGGTCGTCGAGGAACCAAGATACACTCGAGAAGGACTGACGTGAACCTGGGTGCGCCTTGGCTTCTCAGTCGATTGGGAAGTTCGTGTAATAGGGATTATAGGGGCATCCCGTAGTCTGAAAATGTAGTTTTCGCCCAGATCAGCGATTCGAGACGCAAAATAACTGAACAGTGCCACAGCGTTCTGGTGATCCTGAGGAGGCGATGCCAAAAGGCGGTTTACACAATCGGCCATCGGCGGGTCTCTCGCTACCCCGAACTTGACAGCATGATCATGCAGATCTCTTCTTAGGATATTAAAGCCAAGAATAGAGGCTCGAGGATTGTAGAAGCATTGTGAAGGTGCTACAAGTTGTGTACTTCCCTGAAGAGGCATAATTGCCTTAGGGCTGCCACCAAGTTGGAAGGACCCATATCCATTGATCTGGTGGTTGGCAAGGAAATACGTCATCGAGGACACTCGAAGCGCCTCGTCTTTACCCGACATCAGTTCGACAAGCTCAGGAACGGACGGATAAGGTCGGAGACCAAGAGAATTAAGAAATCTAGCCTCTTGACTGCCCGGTCTGTAGCTACCGGGAGGACCAGGCCATTGGAGAACAGGCAACCGCAAACCACGGATGGCATCCTTTGGCTCAAATAGCTCTGAGACTTTATACAACGTTTCTGTTGCCTTGGTAGACTCCATACCCTTAGGACCGGCCTCGGCAGGACAGAAGCGTGTCTGCTTGAGCTTGCTAAGATCTTCACCAGGGATGTCCTCGCGGACAGACGCCAGGTACTTGATGAGCTCGACATGACTCCACTTCTGTTGACCTTCACTTGAAGCGTTAAGTAGTCTAGTGAATATGGTCTCTAGATCAACCGTTTTGCGGACACCAATTGTCACCAAGAACTTCTCCTTGATCTTCTCGCAACCTTGAATGACAGGAAGGTCATCAAATAGCTTGACGATGGGGAAGAAGGACTCTGTTGGCCTCTTCATTCCCTGTTTCGTGGGAACTACTGTGTTGGCCTGCAAAAGCGAGACAATAGTTATTCTCGCGCCGGGACTGGAGTTTTCGAAATTCTTTGACAAAACTGTCAGCACCTGGATAGCAAACTTGGGCGATCGCGTTAGGCTCTGCTCCTCAGGCCTGGATGAATTCGTGTCCAAGAGAAATCGCAGCCAAGGGAGGACCTCCAACGGCTCCCACCCCAAAGCGCGCAGTTCCGCTAGTTGGGAATTTGCTGTAAGCGCATGTGGAATTGTTGTAGGCGGAATAGGCAAGCTGGCAGGAATCCTGTTCGTAATGAGATGGTTCGTAATGCTTCCGAGAGCAATGATCTCGCCTTGCTCCCCATCATCACTCATCGTACCAACAGCAACTTCAAGCAGAGCGGATCGACTGCCAGGGTCGAGTTCACCACTCAAACTCTTTTTGCCCGCCCAGCTAATAAAATTCATTAGTTGTACTTTATTCATAGCCTTTGTCTCTAGCTCCTTCTTCACATCTGTAACAGTGATGTGCGAGATGAGGCCAAAGTCTATAAGCTTCTTCACGAACGGAACGCCTTTCATCTCCTCAGGCACCACGGGTATGCTATCAACAAATTTACTCATTTCATCGGAGGCAATGCGAACATCCGCTGTTTGCAGCACACCTCGAGTCGAGTAGGTCTCGATCGAGGCCTTCTTGAAGCACATCCAAAAAGCTTCCTCGATGATTTGACCAACTTGCCCACTGGGAGTCGAGTCGCCAAAAGTAAAGGTTTTTAGGATATGAAGAGCCTCCGGCATGTACTTCACGATGACAGCTGGAGAGAACTTGGGTTCCTTGGCCATGACCTGCCTGATACGACTGCTCAAGTCGCTCATCTCGTTTGCAAACGCGAGTCGAGTGATAATACCTGCAGCACGGAGGATTTCAAGATTCCATGTCCTGACCCAGCGGGCGTTCAAGTCAATAGCTTCTCTTTCTACGGTGGGAATGATGGAGGGCGCTGAAACATGCATGCCTGCACCGGTGGTCTGCATGGTAGGAAAGCCGATAAAAATGCGCCCGCCTGGCTTCTTGTTAGGAAGCACAGAAGCAAAAACATCGGTAGCCTTGCCAAGTGCGCCAGGAGAAGCAGATTCTTGAGAAGCCTGAGCCTCATCATAAGATGAAGTCAGAATTGCAATCTTTGTTGTCTTTGGCGGAGGTTTCTTTGTAGCTCTCTCAAGCTCCGATGCGAAGTTAGTAGCCACGCTCGTACGGATGCTTGCAGAAGTTGCCCGAAGGAAGATCGTTGACGTTGAGAGTTTGGTGACATCTTCGGCAAGAGTCACCTGCGCTGCGTTGTCCTCGTTCTGGGCCTTGGTTTTGATGCCAGCTTGCGATGCAGATGCTGTAAGTCGGGCAAAGAAGGATCTCAACGAGGGAGCCTCTGGGGCGCCATAGGAATCAGTCTTTGTGGTGGATGTTGCAGCTTGCGGTTTCCATCCTATGGCGGCCATGTAAGACGCATCAATCTGCGTACTTGTGCGATCGACGCTCGTCACTTTCATCAGGCCATCCTTTGTCCTTGCCTCCAGATCTCGGGGTAAAGGAAGCTCAACACTAGGAGAAGACTTCTTCTTTAGAGATAACACCCGGTAGTCATCTATCCAAAACTCGATGTGCTCAAGCGCAACAAAGGTCAAACTTGTCGCGAGAAACTGGCTGACGGATAGTAAATTCGGCAGGGGTGTCGTATTATTCCGGTAGTCGAGGACAAATGTTGTGTGGTGTGTAGCCTGATCTGCCGGTATCTGGGACTTTTTGGTGAAGAGCGCATTTCCCTTCCAGTAGAATGCCATAGCCTGGTCGCCGGAGCTGACAAAAGGCTCCTCGCAATCTGCAAAGACACTGTAGAAACCAACACCGAAGGCACCGATCTTGGTCTCGTCAGGATTACCTTCAGCAATGCGCTTCAGTCTTCCCCAGTCCGTCTTTGTAAATGGCTGTCCATCGTTTTGTACAACTAATCGGCGTAGCGTATGGTTTGATAAAGTATGCTTCAGTATTTCGGATCGGTTCGTTGTGCTTGGGAGTGGCACTTGTGTCGAGGGAAGCGTTTCCCACTTAACGCTAACTGTCTTTGCCTGGGCATCGGCGGCGTTTTGAATAAGCTCTCGTAGTGTTGTCCATTCTCCTGAGTATCTCGCAAGAACCTTGTCGATCAGAGCGCGGGTATCGACTGTGACAGCTTCTTCGTCTTCACCGTCTCGCAAAGCGGCAGCTCTCAACTTGGAATAATCCATCTTGGTTACGTTGTATCAGGTCTGCTATCGCATTATCGTTGTGGGCGTTGAGAGGCGTCTTATACTGCGGGCAAGAAAGTCTCAGAAAGCAGGGTGAAACGTTGACTGTTTAGTAAAGTTAGTTATGATGCCTTGACGTGGATGTATATGCGGATTTGATTCGGAATTTAGGACAGGCAAGTCAAGGCAGACATATCTACGTATGATACTGGGATGTGGCAAACGCGCTTACAATACACTCAAATTTCGAATAAGTAAGAGAAGGCGATAGAAACACAAACAGAAGATAGGGGTCGTGGCAAAAGATGATGATGTTGTAACTAGAGTCTAGGTGAGGTTTGAAGGTAGGTTAGGTAGTTTGTTCATATGACCGGGCCGCGACCTGTGGTAAAGGGTCCCTAAGTAGTTGATAGCGGTCCCTGAAAGTGACGTTGTCTTTGGGTGTCTCACGGACGGCGACCAATCAGTACGTGACTGTCCGTATGCTCATTCCACTGTACCTACTAATTTCACCTACAACTAGCTACCTGCATTAGTAAGGAAAACCTAGACTATCTAAGTTTCAACATTGCGATTTTCAATGTTAAAGAGCCAAGATACCCAGTTTGCTATTAATTCGATATTTTCACCCTAATCTTCAAGCGCTAACTTATATCATACAAGTTTGACGTCCATCTGATGCATCCTGCAGTGGTCCTTGTTACGGGCGATCATAGGTGCACTAGGTATTGTAGGCAGTACCCGCCCATGAACCGCGCCAAGTCCCTTTTCGGGATGCCAAAACTCGGGACTCGAGTTGAGTCAATAGATCTTTATTTATTTATTCTTAGATGCCGACTTCGCAGCGCGAAAACCAGGGTCATCAAACGAACCTTTTATCTTATTTTATTTCAATTAGTAAAGAGATATTGCAGTTTTAAAAAATTAATATTATCTACGGGGACTAGGTGGTTGGGGTATGAAACTATAGGATAATTTCTATAGTCAATGTTCTGTTGGGTCCGGAGTCGGAGGTCAACCTGTGTAAGTGAATCACTTGGTGATGGAGACGTATGTCAATTGTTTAGTGCCTTTTCTTTTTTTTATATGATAGATCAAGATCGTTAGTGTGAGTCAATCTCTTATTTTCAGAATATAAAATATTTATTTCCTTCCTCTTTACCTTCCTTCAAACTCATCATCATTCAGCTTCATTCTCCACCGGGCTCCTTCTTCTCTGCTTTGTCTACATCAACCAACAACGACACAAAACAACCTCATACACTACTTATTCTCATCATGTCAAAAGGACGCGTTTGCCTGTGAGTACTTGTTATTGATGCGGCTGTTGAAACAGTTTCTAATTCTGCTCTATAGTGCCTACTCTGGAGGTACGACCTCTATCTCTAAAACCACAAACAACAAGTGGCTTTGCTCGTGACCCGAGATCTACGCTAACTCCGCAAAATAGGTCTCGATACCTCTACGATCCTAAAATGGCTTATCCTCGAGGGCTATGAGGTTGTGGTATGTCGTTTCTAATACCAGCATTTGCCATCAATTTCTAACAGTGTAGTGTTTCCTCGCCGATGTTGGCCAAGTTGAGGACTTCGACGCCGTTGAGAAGAAGGCTCTCGCTCTGGGTGCTGAACGTATGATTATTGAGAACCTACAGAAGTAATTCGTCGAGCAAATCGTCTTCCGAGCTATTCAGTGCAACGCCATCTATGAGGACCGATATCTTCTGGGAACCGCACTGGCTCGACCCGTTATCGCTCGTGCCCAAGTCCGCGTTGCTGAGAAGTACAACTGTAACCTCCTGAGCCATGGCTGCACGGGTAAAGGAGTGAGTCAAAATTCCCAATCATAAGATGATTATATTGCTAACAAAATCACAGAACGAGTATGGCACATCAATCTTAGAAACTGAATCCTGCGACTAACAAATTCTCTTAGCCAAGTTCGTTTCGAGCTCGCTTTTAAGGCCTGTAACCCTTCGATCAAGATCATTGCCCCTTGGCGACTACCCGAATTCTGTGAAAAGTTCCAGGGCCGACAGGACCTTCTCAAGTTCGCCGCCGAGAACAACATTCCAGTCTCATCCACTCCCAAGGCCCCTTGGAGCCAAGATGAGAACCTCGTTCACTGCTCGTACGAAGCTGGTATTCTCGAAGATCCTGACCATACCCCTCCCAAGGACCTTTGGACCCAGACGGTTGACCCCCTTGAGGCTCCCGACAAGCCTTTCGACTTTACCGTCTACTTCGAGAAGGGCTTGCCTGTCAAGGTTGCCACCCCTGACCAAGAAGCTACTGACTCAGTAGCGCTCTTTAAGCTTCTCAATAAGATTGGCCACGATCACGGTGTTGGCCGAATTGACATGTAAGTGTAACTATGGTTGACTTCCAAGAGGACATCAAGCTTACAAAAGCAGCGTTGAGAACCGATGGATCGGACTCAAGAGTCGTGGTTGCTACGACACCCCTGGCTTGACCATTGCTCGCCTCGCTCATGTCGATCTTGAGGGCCTTGTCCTCGATTCCAAGGTCCGCAAGCTTCGAGATCAATTCGTGACGGTCGAGTGGTCTCAGTGCCTCTACAACGGCATGTACTTCTCTCCTGAGCGTGAGTGGCTCGATGAGGCCATCGTCTCTGCCCAGAAGGGTGTCAACGGCCAGGTTCGTCTTCGAGTGTACAAGGGCAACATCTACGTTCTCGGACGATCGAGTGAGACCAACTGCCTCTACTCTCAGGAGGATGCTTCCATGGACAGTCTCGACACCTTCTCTCCTATGGATAGTACAGGCTTCATCGCTATCCAGTCCATTCGATTGGAGAAGTATGGGACTCAAAAAGCCAAAGATGGCCATCCTCTCAGTCAGTCTTAGGGCTATGTAACAACAGAAGTGTAACAAAATTGGTCTGATTTGGCGTTAGAACCGGCAGAGGGGTCTAAAAGCATGTAAATATCCAGCTTAAATAAGGAGCGAAAAGAATTAACTGTTAATTCCAAAGTAATATCGTACCACGTTGCGGATATTAGAGCGCCTCTTGGTATTGTGGGTATCATATGCTAGATTGATTGGCTGCCGGAGACCAGACTTCAGGTCCTTAGTCTCGGCGATGAGACCTAGGACTACCGCTGCGCCTGCGTCGATCCCGCGATCTCGAGCGGTATCGCTCCTTGCTCCAATCTCTGTGTCGTCGGTCACCCCCTTCTCGGTCTTCCTTTCGATGGCCATCGCGATGGCGTCTGTGACCGTGCTCCCTTTCTCGATCTGCATCCCTGTCACGACGTCTCTCTCGGGGCCGATCTTCCTCCTTGTCCTTCCCAGCTCCTCTATCACGACTCCGACTCCTCCTGTGCCTACGATGGCGGCGTTCACGATCATAATCACGATCATGGCTTCGACTGCGGTGTCGTCTTCTCTCCCGTCTTTCGGACCCATCTTGGCGTCTCGAGCGCTCTCGCTTTTCGTTTCCAGCCTCTTCCTCAGGAGGCCCGCTTGCTGGCCCAACTTTTCGTTTGCTGGGATCGATCTCCATTGCATTTGCACCCGAAGATTCTCGCACGGGTGTAGGTAAGCCTAAAGCTGCTGCGATGGCATCCTCCTCAGCCTCCTTGATCTTGCGCAGTTCTTCCTTTCGTGCCTTCTCACGGCGGTCCTCCTCTGTTTCTCCGTTTTCGTCGAGTTCCCCGGAACCATCCTCGGCTTTGGCGTACCAGTTTAAGTCGCGACCCTTTTGCCATCGCCCAACAGGTGCCTTCAGACTGTGACCAAGATAATTCTCGCGATGGGAAGAGTTTGTGACTTCGTCCCAGCTAAAGTTGACGCCACCTCTGGAGCCGGATTTGCGAATGCTTGAAAGCAAGTCCATGGCTTGATTCGTATGTCTTTATCAGCTGTCGATTTATTTATGTCCTTATTGTCAATCTTGTGCTGTTTGTTGATAAAATAGACGTGAAGATTGTTATGAGGTTGACGGTTCGAGGTTGAAATGATGCGCCATGGCTGTACGGGATGAGCGCTAGAGCGGAACGCGACCGCTCCCTGTAGCACCCCTGGGGTATATAGAATGGAGCGCGGAACCCCACGTCAGTTCGCGGAAGCTTCAACCTTTAATCTTCAAACAAACATAACCAGCCTAAACACCACAAAAGAAGATCGCAATCGTTGAAAATGTCGAACCCCAACGACCCCCCCCTGGACGAAATCCAATGGCGCTCTCCTATGGCGATCGCGCAAATGGGCGGCCTGCACAACAATACCATACTCTTCTACTTCGCTGAATCGCCATTCTTCGAGCGCACCTCGAACAATGCCGTGGTCTACAACCAAGCCATGAACGTACCCTCAATGTATCCTGTTATCCAAACGCGCGAAGCCTTTGAAACGCATCTTAACACCATGTCTGGTCTTGAGTTCAGAGTCGTAGAGGAGCCTGCAGAGACTGGTCCTGGAGCTGGCACAGGCGTATGGGTGATTCGCAAACAGACGAGACGGAAGTCAGCATATGAAGACGATGAAATCACTGTGCACGCGTCTTACTTTGTCGTGGGAGAGAATATATATATGGCACCAACCTTGAGCGGCATTTTAGCAGCACGAATTGTAAGTGCTCTCGCGCATCTGATGGCCTATTCTAACCTGTTATTATAGATGACAATATCTTCATGCATCACGAATGCTGTCACAGCCGCTGAATCGGTTAGAAAATGGGGTCCTTCCAGGGGCAACTACTACGAACTTCCAGCAGCTAAGACGGCAACAAAGGCAAAAATCCAGGACTCTGCTGCCGCGACCCCAATGCCCGTACCAGACGAAGCCAGCAAAGTCCCAGCAGTTCCTACACCAATTACACAGAAGGATGACGAGAAAGAGCTGGAAAAATTGGCTGAAGAGTCGTTCATGATTCACATGAAGTACGGCGGCGAATATATTGACGAGAACCCCATCACAGGTCGTCCAGGAGAGTTTCACCTCACTACCACCGGCCGAAAACCACCACAACTTGTGAAGAAGGATAGTCCTGTAAGGAGCATCACCGCGCCGACAATCAACACTAAAATTGAAGATAAGAAAGAAAGCAAAGAAAAGACACCCAGATCAGCTGCCCCGAAACCTAAGCGTAAGAAGAGCAAAATGGCGAACTCGACCAGTACACCAGCTGCATCATAAGGTAGAGCTTGCTAGGAATAAATGGGGCGCTTAAATGGGGAAGGGATATCGATCGTTCTTCTTACTGTTCTCTTTTTATACACTAGTTTGATACCCAATATAGCATGACTTTCACGATCCTTCCTTGGTTTGTTTCAACTACTTAGTTGATGGTATACCCGCCATCATACCACCATACCAGTCTAAGAGGGTACACGGCAGAGAAACCGGCATCAATTGCATCACTTCTCGTCAAGCTAATAGTCGCTGCCTTTAAGGCGCTAAAGACCGCTACCCAACAACCAGTATCCAAAACCTCAAGACAGGTATACTTACGAGTTCCTGGCTTCCCCACGAGTCCAAGAATTACCTGCCACATTGATGATCGACTTTCTGAATCTAGGCCGCTCATCGTGAGCGACATCGACATATTGAGTTATCATACAGTTGAATTCCTCACACGCACAAAGCCACAGCCGTTCAGTATGCCAGATGAAGCTCCGGTGACAAGAGCCTTACTGGAAAACAATGTATAGTGTCATAGACATTGTTACGGAGAGAAATCAGAGAAGGGTCTGTGCTCCAATCCAAAAATGAGATTCAGTTCACGACATTCAAGTCAGGCTCGTAGATCAAATCCGGCAGTTTATATCAGTAAATGATGCTTATACGATGGCGTTAACCTAAGTTACGAAACATAACATAAATAAATGCAACTAATTTAATCTATCATAAGAATCCTGTTTCTTATGCTGGAAATCGCCTAGTTTTGGACCTTATATACGATACACTTTTCTTTTACTCTACAACCCACCCCTTACCGGGCACCCTCCTCTGCTTCACCTTCCTTGAAGGCAGAGGCCAACCTTGACCTCCTATGCCCTCGGCTCTCAAATAAGGAACGACGACGCACTCTCGTACTGTGGCACCCTCTGTTTTGAGTACCTTCATGGGCTTGCTGTACGTGATAAGAGGCGTACCCTTGGCCAACATGGATAGAGGACCGCCTTCAACATCTGTAAGGGCGTGCATTCTCGTCTTGGGCCGTTTCGTCGAGTCAACTAGCTGTGTAGCTCGTTGAAGCTGGGAGTAGACGATGTAATCAGGGCACTCTTGCATGCTAATATGGGCAAGGGCAGAGGTAGGATGGATATATACTGAACGATCACTCTCAACCTCTTCGCCGACGTGGATAGGCATCAAGGGAACATAAGGCACGTCGATTGATCGGCGTGGTTTGCGGTAATTCTCAGGAGGATTTGGTGTGAGGTCTGCTCGAATGGCGACCTGGTCTACGAATCCTATTGCGACCATCTGTTTGAGTGCGGCCACCTGCTCTTTAGTCGGGGCATCCAGTTGGTCTTGGTACCTCAAATTGGCGAAAGCAGGCACGTTGACTCTCAGTAGCTCTGTAATTTGTCGACGCAATTGCTGAGCTTCCTTGAGTACCTTGAACCGAACGAAATGGTTCTCGCACCACGTCTCTGTAGGGTCGTGAGCAAATTCTGCTACAACTTGTAAAATCTTCATGGCATCCGATTTGTCGTCCAAGTAGCAGAAATTCTTATGGACTTCGTTGAACCGTTTTCGAATTTCAGCCTGATGACTCTCTGCTTGAACGTCGGATGTTTTTCGAATGGCGTTGTCATCCTTTTCTGCAAGCTGTGGAATGGCTTGGTTCTCTGGAAGAAAGATTTCTGCCACTGATAAACCAGCGACTAGAGCGATTGTGTACTGGATGCAGTCCTTGATGTGCCCAACTAACAGAATGCGAGCGAACCTGGGGGAGAGAGGGAAGACAGACATTGTTTGACCGATCCGGGTGACCTTTCCATTGGAATCGATAGCAGATAGATATGTCAGAAGCTTCTCGGCCTTGGCAAGAGCACGTCTATCAGGTGGCGTAGGGAAGGGGAAGTTGACAACGTGCTGTAGGTTCATGGCTTTCAGCTGTAGCACAATACCTTCGAGGGGCATTCGCAACAACTCAGGATCTGCGAACTCGGGGAAATCTCGCTCGTAAACCGCGGAAGAATAGAGCTTGTAACAGTGACCAGGGCCGGTACGACCGGCACGACCAGATCGTTGGCTTGCGCTGGCCTTACTGATCCATCCGATACCGTACCTCTGAACACCGCTCAGGCGATCGTACTGTCGCTCCTTGGAACGTCCACAGTCAAAGACATAACGAATGCCAGGAATGGTCAAACTGGTTTCCGCAACGTTGGTAGCCAAGATGATGTTTCGTGTGCCGTCAGGCGCTGGCTCGAAGACTCTCATCTGCTCTCGTGTTGATAGCAGGGAGTAGAGAGGCAGAACTCGCATTTTGAGAGGCGCGGCCTCTTGATCTTCCTCAATCTTGAATTCGTCCTCATCCTCGCCCTCATCATCTGTGATTATCTCATTAAAGTCGTCATCACCACCGTCGTCATTTCGATCATCTACATCTCCAAACTCGATGTCCTCAACTTCAAGAGGAGCCTCATTAGCGTTGATCTGTACTTTGGGGCCATCCGCAGACTTGGGGCCGCCAAATGCCGTCTTGAGCTGCTTGCTGAGCTGGATGATCTCGTTACGACCGGTCAAAAACACCAGAATGTCACCAGGTGGTAGCTTCTTGTGGCCTCTGCTGATTTTTCGGAACGCCTCATCGACGTAGTCATGCTGCGTCCTTTTAGAGAAATGGTCGATAACTTTATGTTGTCGGCCCTCAACTTCGAGGACAGGAGGTGGTGTGGCAAATAGTGTGGGGTTCATGGTCATGTCCTCTATTCGTAGCGTGGCCGACATGATGATGAGCTTCAGGGGCTTCATTGTAGAATCCTCCGCCGCTAACTCGGCTCGAAGCTTTATAACTCTGCTAAGCATACCAATAAGTATATCTGTGTTGGCGCTTCTTTCGTGAGCTTCGTCGATAACAATGGCGGAGTATTTCTTGAGCGTGATATCCTGTGCAACCTCACGCATCAGCACACCATCAGTCATGAACTTGATAGAGGTTTCAGGCTTGACCGTGCCCTCGAAACGGATCTGATAAGCCACCGCTCCAGATCTGTCACCAAGTTCCTCAGCAACTCGCTTCGACATACTGACTGCGGCGACTCGACGGGGTTGCGTGATACCGACGAGACCGGGCGTAGGACTATCAGGGGAGCCATATCCCGACTCGTACAGAAACTGAGGGATTTGTGTGGTCTTTCCGGAACCTGTAGATCCACAGATAACCACAACATTATGGTTATGAATCGCCTCCATTATCCTTTGCTCTTCTGAAACCACGGGAAGCTTGAGGCGAGCTTCTTGGATCTCTGGTGTTCTAGTGACCGAAACACTGTACACCTTTCGGTCGGTATTCTGTGTTGGCTGTAGCTCCATAGGCAGAGGATCTTGCTCGGGTGCTCGAGGCACAAAATTTTCTGGCTTAGGGATCTCCAAATTGGTTGTTGTTCCTTCGATCGATTGGTATCCGAGAGCTTGGTTTCGCGCCTGATGCGCCCACGCCTTGAAAGCGGACGATCTTTGCGCTTTGTTCTCGGAGCCGTCCTCCATATCTTCGTCAGAGTCAGAGTCTGATTCCTCTTCTGACCCCTCACTCGATTCATCTTCGTCGTCGTCTTCTTCTTCTTCTTCTTCTTCCGCATTCTGGTTATGTTTCTCGTTTCGTGTTTTCTTCGAGGCCTCATCGTCACTGAATCCGTTCCACTCGTCGCTGTCGCTTGTGTCTTCGTTTGACTCTTCCGGCTCAGGCTGTGGTGCTTCGACCGGGGCAATTGAAAATTTCGACTTTACTCCGCCGCGCTTCTGTCGCTTCTTGATTACAGGCTTTCCTTCGTCGTCAACCTCGAGCGGTCGCTTGAGACCTGAGCCGATTGATGGGGCGCTCGCTGGTTTTGTATCCGAGATCTCTTGGGACGCGGGCATGGGCGCAGATGATTCTATAGCTTTCGACGGGTTTGGCTCCTCTTCAGATGCGTCACTCTCGTCGCTCGAGTCGCCTTCGTCCGCATTCCTCTCCTTTCTCTTCTCAAACAGAATTTTCTCTCTCTCTTCTTTGCCTCCCTCCAGGCCGGCCTTCTCCTCTCTCATAGCCCTCCGCAAAGCCTCCTTCTTGGTCTCGCGACCATGTCCCATGGACCGACTGCTAGAGAACAAGCTAGTGTCGACCTGTTCCTCTGCAAGTTTGGCCAGCAGCTCGCGGTTTTCGTCCTTGCGCAGCTTGCCCTCGATATACTTTTCTAGGCGCTTCGCCTTCTTTCCACTCATCTTTGCGCCCTCTTGACGAAGTTCTGCCTTTAACTGGGCCTTCTTGGCCTCGCGATCAGCCTTCGCTGTCGGAAGCAGCTCGTCTTGGTTGGTATCTTGGGCTTCATGCTGGGCATTCTCTTTTGCCCGTTCACGAGCAAGCACTTTGTGCTTTCTTTGACGAGGGACGTACTTTGACATGGCGTATTTCGCTGATATCTCTTCAAAGTCGCAAGCAAAGAAACTACCATGTGGCAGTAATAAATTTTGGGATAAACTTGTTCTGCCGTGAGCCACCGCCAAAATATAAATCTACTCCAAGCTTAGCGCGGGGGGTGGTGAACCTACCTAGTCAAATGGGTCTCACACCCCCCGCCTGCATGCTTGTTTGTATCGAGAAGTCGGCTGCTGGAAGCACGAGACACGAAACAACAGGTTACTTGCCTGGGTAATGAGTAGGAGGGGGCTGGAGCAGACCTTTTTTTTTTTTTTTTTTAGCACAATGAGTACAGGCTCTTATGAAAAATCGCTATCGATGGATAGCACAATTAACAACTCCAACATAAGCGTTGTAGTCACGGACGTTTCCTTTCTCAAAAGCTTAGGTACCTATACATAATATATAAACAGTTCAAAGGCGTATATCAGAAACTGTCGAGAAGCAAGAACACACCTACTTTATTCCGGCATTATCCTGACTTAGATTCCTTCCCCCACAGGTTAGGTAAGTATACTGATTTCAACAATAAGAAAATTGAGTGTAGGAGTCTGAAGATAAAACGGGCACATGCAACTCCCATGTTCAAACGCAGTTGTTAGAGCAAAATTAGTGGGTTCAAAAAACCAGCAAGCAAAGGGCCCGCCAGAGGTCCCCTAAAATGAACCAGCAATTTCGTCTCTTATGCTGTTCGTGATCCATTTTTTTACACCGTGAGACAGACTTCATTGGATGTGCTACTACATAACTCCAGACGCTCCTACTTGGTTCATTAAAGCTCACTACCTCGACCATCATCAAACTCCTTTCACCATGGATTCAATTGATGTTAGAGAAGACGCTTTCCCCTCTCGATCTAGAGAGATTTCAGGGCAAGTCAACGGAGTTGCCACCGAAATCACATCCACCAGCTTCACAGACAAGATCCTAATCACCATCTCCCAAGAAGGCCGCCTTTCACAATGGGTATATAATCTTTGTTACTGGACGATCACCCTGCTGACCACTTTCTGAACAGATACAAGTCCCTCTGACAGGATCATCATCTGGCGTGGTTGAGATGAATCTACCGAGCTCGAACAAGGGTCTTCTCCCCTCAACACATCTCACACCAACAACGTTGTTCGGAGGCGGGGGCGAGGAGCGCGAGACTTTGGGACAGCTTTATGCGGCACAAATTGCAAGCCAAATATGCCTGAGGGCCCCAGACGATCGACGCATTCTTGTTCTGGGTCTTGGTTTTGCTAAGACCGATCTTGAGCGTGAAGCTTTCTTTGATCTTTTGGAACTTGTTCAGCAGGTGTTGTGAGCTCTAGACGAAACCATCAAGACTGCTGCCCCTAAATTATCATTTTCATGATAATTCACTACATTATGGTCCGACTTCTATATACTATACATCGACCAATTCATAGCAACGGGTCACGCATACATATCGTTATGGGAATCTGAGGATGCAAGCATCACTGAGGCGCTGTAGCCACATTCAATTGCGGGCAGATTTGATATTTGGTGGATATCAGACTCAACTTCACAGAGGCAACGAAAAACACGCACTGAAGAACGTTCATGTATTCATTAAAGATGCACTGCCAACTACAAATCTTAGCGCGTATCTGCTTCCAGACAGCGTCTTGAACTCTGCATATCTACTTGGCACCCAGAGCAACATCGCCGTCAAACATCCTTCTTTTGTAACCTGCTCGACTTGTGAGCGCAGGATTGGCGACGACAACCTGACCTTTTATGGCCAGTGCAACGACCAGATCGTCAGCAGTCACGATGGAAAAAGGGAGCGTGGCAGTAAAGGACAGCCACTCGTATACGGAGAATGACAATTAAGCGTTCATCCAAGTCCTTCGCCTAACGCTTTTAACAATAACTTAGATGCTACTGTACAACCATATCTCATGATGTTGGTGCCCGGTTCTTACGATCCCTGTTATGAAGTTAGTGTCTGATTTATCTTCGTCAAGATGTTAACTTACGTGCTGAGCCTCCTAGAGAGTTGCTGCAACTTGGTGTCATTATTGGCGTCCTCGGCGGCCTTCTGGAGGGCAGTGTTTCGTTCCTCTTCCTGGTGCTTGACCACTTCGTCGTGAGTGGGTGGCAGCCTCTCATTCTGCAAATCAACCTTTCGCGCATCCTCGAATCCATTGATGGCGTTCTTGAGACCCTCAGCACCGAGCATAAGAGTTCCAGCGGGCAATCGTCCGCCAGAAACAGTCTTGAGTTCGGTAACCTTCTCGGACTCCTCGCGAAGCACTTGAAATACACGAGACAAGCGACCGATGGCAAGGATCTTGTTCTTGATGGCTCGTCTTCGAACCTCAATTGACTCAGGGTCGTTGGAGAGGGCAGGCGAGGCAGGTCCAGGGGAGGTTGAAGAGGGTGTTTCCTCCTTAAGCTCCTCCTCGGAGCATGTGCTGAGAATGGCAATAAGCATGTCGGTAATCTTCTCTCCAACGAAAGGAAGGGACCAGGTAAAGACATCCATGAAGTTGGGGAGCCAGTAAGGGTGAGGAGTGCAGTTGAACTGACGAATGTTCATGACGTTGTTCTCGTACTTTAGAACGGCGGCCTTGTTGTTGTAGACGTCGAGGTAGTTGGGAGCAGAGAAAATGGTCATAACACTAGGGAAACCCGTGGTTCGCGTCTTTCGATACATACGGTAACCGGCGTCTTGGGCCTCGTGGGCACGAATAATCGAGAGAAGGTTGTTCTTTTCCAAAAAGGCACAAGCGGCAGGGTACGAGAAGAAGTAAGAGCATCCTCGAACGTGGTTGTGCAAGAAATAGTCGCTGGTCTTCTCCTGGCCAAAGTCTTCGAGAGGATCAGCCCAGAGAATATCGCACATAAGACCCTGAGTAGGAGGCTCGCGGAAACGGTCAATCTACGAAAAGTTAGCTCCAAAATCATAGCAAGGTAGGCTTATATGGCGACGCACGCTTTTAAGGTCATCTAGAGTGTGCAACTCGGGGCTCAGTCCACCATGAATGCAGAGGAACTGCTTGTTCATAACAGCTGCAAGGGGGAGGGCACAGAAAGAATCCATGCAGGCCTCGTAGATAGTCTCGGAGTATTTGTGCTTGCACTCGAGCTTGAAGGTGAAGTAGTCGGTCAAGTGGCGACATTCGTGGTTTCCTCGCAGCAACCAAAGCGTCTTGGGGTAGTGGATCTTGAGACACCAGAGGTAGAGAACACACTCTATGCTGAAATAACCTCGGTCGACGTAGTCACCAAGGAAGAGATATCGGGTCTCGGCGGGGTCACCACCAACTTCGAAGAGCTTCATGAGATCGTAGTACTGTCCGTGAACGTCACCACAAACGGTGATGGGAGCGTCCATCTCGAGAAGGTTGGGCTCGGCGCGCAGAAGCTCAGTTCCCTTCTTGAGAATCCAAAGAGCTTGCTCCTCGGTAAGACGACCTTCGCGGTAGAAATGTTGCTTGAGGAACTGAAGGTTGGGCTTGGAATGGGTCTCATCCTCGAAGAATTGCTCGTCGGTAGGCTTGTACATGGCTGGAGCTTGTACATCTGTGAAAACGCAAGGGACCCGGGTCAGTCAAGATATTCGAGATCGAACTTGCGGAATGCTGGTGACCATATCGATCCGTCATCGTAGCAGAGACAATCCTGGGGGTAACTGAAAGTGACTGCGGGCGAATCTGCGACCAAAGCGTTGTCGATGATGATGGCGGGGTCGAAGACGACAACAGCTGGAGGGGGGATCTGACGAACCTTTGCACACACGCTCCATGGTGCTGACTTGAGTATTATCCTCCATGGTGTGAATAGTAAAATCGATCTCGGGGACCGGCTTCTTCTCCTGGATTGCGCGAATGGCATTGTCGACCTGGACGTTGCGTCGCTCCTCAGCAGAGGGCGCAGTGTTGGCCTCGCCTTCAGAGTCCATGGTGGGTGGCTAGGGGGGCGAAGGGAAAGGAAGAGCGGGCGGCGGTGAAGTATGTTGGAGCTTGTTGTAGTAAAATATGGGATGCGACTATATAAGTAGATGGGCGAGGTGGTTCTATGTAGAAGCCGTGGTTGAGTAGGTTTGAAGGAAGACGGTTCCCTCTACGGATACAGAATAGGGCTGATCAGAAAGAGCGGGAAGGCAAAGACAAGTTGGGAGGTAAGAACTCTCAGCAGCCACTGCCAGTTGGGAGATGACGGGGTGAGCAATTCTAGTGGAGGGCCAGACCAGGCTCAGGTATCTTGGGAGGGAGCTCAAGTACCGGGGCAGTATTTGACAGGTGGAGATGTACCAGTGAATGCGGGCAGGGTACTTTTCCAGCGTCCAGGTCTGAGGATTCCAATCTGACAGCTCCTCACGTTTATTCCGATGATAGTTCTGGTTTTTGTCCAATGATAAGATGGCAGTTAAGATGGTTGTATGTCATAGAGTCTTTACTCGCGTGCCCGGGCGGTCATTTATTTAATACCTTCCATAGTACTCATTCACTGTAGCATCCCCTACCACCTCATTGCAATTTTGTTGCGCTACTGCGCAAAGTCTATCGCGGGCAGTCTAGCTCGGGAAACCCTCCATAAGGGACCACATCCCCTGAACTTGTACTGAAAAAAGATCCGCCTGAAAATAGAATGGGCCAGGTATTCATCAATGAGACATGGATCAACGTTAAAGTGGTGAAGCGGTGAAACCGGCGATATGCCTCTTATCGTATTTCAACCGTTTGCGCATTACTATGGAATGCTATCGCAATGGTTTTTGTCCCCTCATGACCAAGAAGCTGCCAATTCATTCAGCAGGCCCAATAAGATCAGATCAGATCAGATCAGTAGGTAGGTAGGTATAGTATCAGGAATCTGAGTTTTGGCGATCGTTGACGAGGATTGTTATATTTTTACATTCCTTACTCCACATGTGAATTGCTGCCACTTACCTAGGTACTTCATTGTATTGTTCGATTTACTGCTGAATTTAAGCTCAGTCATGAGAAATCCGTCTCAAGGATGCCACTAAAAGGCTCGAGTTGGTTCTCGACCAAAGTAATGTTTACTCAAACCTGTAACTATTTCATTGAAAACTCTCTAGTGTCTAATTCCTAAACTCCCATTCCAAATGCACCACATGGCCAGCTTGAGCTTCCAGGAATTGCTTCAAGGCAAGCAGTAACCTCCGTCAACAATCAGGTCATGGCCAGTTGTGAAGGACGAGGCGTCGCTAGCTAGGTACAAATAAGCGCCTTTGAGTTCTCCGGTTTCGCCCTGACGCCTATGCATGATGTTAGCCAAGAACCAATGCGTTCCGGAATCCCAAGTTGTACTTACCCAGCGACTGTCTTTTCCTTGAACACGTTCTTGATATCCTCGCTGATAAAGTCTGTGATCTCGGTCTTGATGTATCCCGGAGACACGGTGTTGACACGGGCAAAGCCTGTCCATTCCACAGCGATGGATTTGCCTGTAGCATTTGCAGTCAGTAACTGAGTGCCTACCTCTGGTTGGTGACTTACAGAAGTGAATGACAGCAGCCTTTGAAGCGTTGTACACTGCCTGCAGTTGCGGGATGTTGACGATGCTTCCGCTCATCGATGCTGTAGCAATGAAGCTGCCCGCCACAAAGTTTGTCAATTTCTTTCCATCCAACGTCGTGCCCTCCTTCTTCTGCCTTCGGAAATGGGCTCCCGCACTCTTGGCACACCACATGACGCCGTCAACGTTGACTTCCATAACACGACGGGCTCTCTCGGCGGGGCCGTCGATGAAGGCGCCATCTTCCCAGGCAATGCCACTGTTGGCTACAAAGACATCTAACCGACCGTTGAAATCGGCAACGATGTCGTTGATGGCCTGTTCAACCGCTTCAGGCGAGATAACATTGACTTGATACGCCCGGCCTAAATTTACATAAGCCACCTCATGATGGAAAGTTGGGATTGAATCTACTCACACTTGACACCATATTCCTTCTCAATGTTCTCAGCTTCTTTCAAGGCTTGCTTGTTGCTGTTGTACCAGATAGCCACGTTGGCTCCAGCTTCAGCAAGAGCATGAGCAATAGCCAGTCCAATGCCTGCACCGGCGCCAGAGACAATGGCTGTACGCCCCTTCAAAGAGAAGAGCGACATGACCCGGGAAGTATCAGGGATACCCAGGTTTTCATGATGGAATGCTCCTGTTTTTGAATCCATGATGACCACGAAATAAGCTCTACTGGGAGAAATTAAGTTGTATGTTGAGTCGCAGTAGGAAGGGTTCAGGTCAACAAGGTTATGCTCCGTGGCATGGAACTACAGGGCATCTTGACGCTTTATATACCTAATGTACCGTAAGCTTTTAACCAAACATCAGGCGCCTCGGCTATCATGCCAACGGATGCGTCCTCGTTTTTGCGACATTTACTGTATCAACGAACCAAACACCACAAAACAGCAGCATCTCTGTTGGCCCCGGTCCCCTTCCAGTGGAACCCGAATTGACAACATATCTTGATGTTCACAAGGCACGAGCTCGTCTCCACAGTCTAGCGCACCTATCAAGGAACTTCATCGCAAGATTAGCCGTTGTAGGACACAGAATCTGCGATGCTTCACGTAGTCTAGTCCAGGTTGTCTTGCTCAAGTTTTTAAAGAAATGTCTCTGGCAGGGCCAGATGTTTAAGATATAGCAGTACAAAGATACGGTGCTTGGAGAACCGGCTCAATCTCTATGTCTCGGGCGGAGTTAGACACCTCATAAGTCAATCGTGGGGTAGAGATATTGATGCCCCGCTGTTTTATCAATGGTTCATGCCAGTGCTCAATCCTGTCTACTACCTGCCTTGAGTATTTAGGCTGGGAATTGGCGGTTAAATATGTATACTTCGTGGTGTAAGCGATATCATTTCAATTCCTCATGGGATGCTTTTCACGAATAGAGCAATTGAATCAGCGTTTCTTGTTTATATTTGAACTCTCTGTTACTGCAATACGATACCCCAAAGTCGTTGGAAGAACCTCTAAGGAATTGCGTTGAGTCGTGACGCTGGTGGCATTCGTCGAAGCACACTTCTTGGCCCATGACTTGCACACTGGTTGAGGTTCTGCGCAATAACTCGGTCATGCTCGAAGTTTGTCTCTCGATAGCGAGAAACAAAGTCATCACGGGGTACTGTACGCAATTAGAAGACACTCACATCAACTTGAGCTTGCTCAACCAAGCGTTGGAAACTTACTATATGCTCCACACATACGGCGATTACCCTTGAACGCACTTCGTCCATGCATCACTCGCCAGTTGTCGAAAACTAGACAATGCATCATTAGCACGCATTACCGTTGAGAGCATTCTGTTCAATTCCACTTACTGACGATGGTCCCAGGCGTCAACTTGAACCAATATTGACTGCTTTCTCGACGTATGATTTCATTCCACTCGCGAGCCGCCTCATACCAGCGTTTTGAATCAAAAAGGTGCACAACACCACGATCATCGTTGTTCCAACGGATGCGGTAGATCGTGTTAGATTCTCTGTCGACTTCGATAACGGGATAGGTACGGTTAGGCGTAATAGCTATTCCTTTGTTTCCACTGGCATGCCAAGGGATTTTAGCATCTCGTAGGACACTATACGACGCCCGAGACTCCCTCTTCAACGTTCTTGCAACTTGGAAACCGTCAACAAGCAGAGACTCGCCACCCAAGGGCTCGTCTGGATTGTGGTCGGGGGGCGCTTCGTGCTCAAGACAGTGGAAAGCCTGCAGGCCAGCAGGCTCGGTGAAATAAGTTGTGTCGGTGTGTGCTGGGAGAGCGATGTTTGTATAAGCAGTGTCGGCTAGAGCAAGGTCTGGAACAAAGTCATAGAATCCTCCGTAGTGAGTGTTGCGGATTGGTCCGATCTTCTCCAAGAAGGCCTTTGTTGCCTCGGGGGTCGACTCAGCGTTCTCGACAAGACAAAAACCATGAACCCACTGAGTTTGTAAGATTTCAAGTTCTGGCCATATGCGATACTGGGGTTGACATGTCTTACAATATTTCTTGTCAAATCAGCCATGATCTTTTCGGCTCCTAGGCGGTAGTCGACCTTTGGAGGGTTCTCTGCGATGGTGTTACTCCATATTTGATATGGCCTACCTACCTAGTCAGCGATCGAATGAACGAGCCAAGCAGTCCTGGAAACAGACTCATCTATACGGAGCTCCTCCGAGAATCCGCCACGGAACCAGCAGTTAAGCCATTTCCAGGGATGAATGCTTCTGTGGTTATCGTTCCCTGTCAACAATCGGTAAGATAAAGGGGCCAACTTCGTTATCATGATCATGCATACACTGAACTTCAAGATGCGTTTCATGATTGAAAAACTCTTTAGGTTGGACATCACCCAGCTGTCCGTCAGTCAGTCACACCGTGGGTAAAAAGCTATCTACAAATGGGCAAGTTTCCACCAACCTCGAAAGTGTCAAAGTTCCTTTGCCTTGTGTCTGGGTTGACACATGCATTGCATTGGCAGTTATCCCTAAACACGTATAAGCGCATCACATCAAGCGATTAAGCGCGGTCGCTTGCTTGACTTACCGCAACCACAAATTATTACTACACCACCACGCGGGGCCAAATGTCAGCGACCGAGATCGATCCAATACGGGCGGTTGGACACAACATGGGACTTACAAAAAACGATGCTCGGTGGTTTGGTCCGCTTTAGTACGTTCTATCCTGATTCTGGAGTCATCTTCCCCCAATGAGACTACCTTGACTTTGACTGGACTTGCTCTTTCAGTCTCGCTCCCGCTTGAACTCCATCTTGTGGGTGCTGTCGATGGTGGCGCGGCTGAGTTCAAGCCAACAGCAGTATGCCTTTGTATGCATCTAGCAGCTAAAGTAGCTTGCCGACTCGACAGCCCAGAACTAGTGATAGCATGAATGTGAGACCTGAATAAGACAAGGATGCTTTTTGAAGAGGATGCTTACATTGAGCTGCGAGCTAATCGACTGAGCAGCATTGTAGGTGATGAAGATACTTGTGAAAACACACAATTGACGAATTTCAATTGTGGGATGGCAAAGAGACAGTTGATGGACTTCTCAAAGTTGGCGATCGTAACATGGTTACAGAGAAACTACCTACCTAGGTAGGTACTAATATTAATAAGTCTAGTACCTAGGGCGAATTGTCTATGTCGGCAAATGGTCGGCAACCCCGCAATAGTGACATGAGGATAATTGGATGGATTCTCTTGTCAAGCATGGGCTGAGGAGTCGACAGATGAAAGGGCGTCGTGCTAAATGCAGTTTTAGAAGTGACAGGGCACGTGCACCGATTCGTTAGTCAGGGGTAAAAAAGCGGTTGGTAAGAAAAGGACTGAATGATAGAATTGATAGGTACCTAGGTAGCTTCATCGTTTTCAATTCATCAATTGATTGCCTTTACCGTGAGCCTGCTATTCATGATCAAAACTGAACAAAGAGGACGAGCTGCTGCCACCTCCACTTATTACTGGGATACCATGTCTAATGCTAATGTAGTACAGTAGACTGGATTAGATGGTGGGGCCTACATCAAGCATGGATCACTGGATGTTACTGACATTGGTAGCTACTGTAACCAAGCTTCAGGTCCTTTTCTCATGATACTATTTTGGACTTCCTTTGAATTACTCATACTACATACCCAAGTGATTGATGTACAATTGCAGTAGCGTGTTTGACTGACCAGAGTCAACCAAAATCTGAGGGCTCGACTCATCACCAGCCTCAAGGGCTAAACTGGTGGATGGTTGCCATGTCAAGAGCTCTATTCCAGTTCCCTAGTCCCTCAACATCAACCTCAACTTCCAATATACAAGCCCAATATCACGACCCAAGGCATCTTTGAGCAAACATTCTTGGCTGTTTCGTTTCAACTCGATCAAGCCTTGGCCCCGACCTTGAACCAACTCGCGGCCAAGTGGCTGTCTTGTCTTCCAATAGCGCGTCTCTCGTCGAATCCCTCCCCCACTTGTATAAGCGCTGACCTTTTTAACCTGCATTCTGCGTGTCTTTGATGCTACATTTTTGACCTCGCTACCAGAGCTTTGGGTTGTTCAGGGGTTCTAAGTGACACTATTTGTCGCGCCCGCGGTTAGGATGACTTCGTGATTGGCGTCGCCAGGCGATCCCCTCCCCCTGCTCTCGAGGCTGACTTGGTTGTTGCTTACAACAGAACAGAACCAACACTCACCTGAGAGTGAAAACGTCTGTGATCCTTGTAGGGCAACAATTAACAATGAAAAACATCGTGCAGGCATGGCATTGGTATGGTTCTTTCGTCTCTCCTTGGTTCCTTTATCATTAAGAACTGCTGCACGGCGTCTGCACTCGAAGCGCTTCGCTTTCACTACTGCCAGTTGTTCTACTCTCTTTCTCTCAATTGCAAACTGTCAGCTTTTTTTTCCCTCAGTCTTCCATGTAGACCTACCATGGCTTTCTCTGTACTGCCTCACGAGGGACATCTCCTCAAAATCATCCTTGTGTTGGCTTCTTTCCTACTTGCTCCAGCAAGCTCTGCTGCTGTCGAGTCTCATATCAGAGTCTTTTCGATTGAGGAACCAGATAGTCCTCAAGAAGCCCCATCGTCATTCATGCAATTTCCATCACAGCATCAGAAGCGAGATGGATCATGTTCAATATCCGGGGATCATTGGTGCGGCAACGACCTTCCTGGGGATTTCTGCTGTTCCTCAAAATCCGTCTGCAAAGTGCTTGCTGCAAACACAACCACTCTTTGCTGCCCGAAGAACTCCAAGGGAGAATGTGAGGTCATAATGCCTATCACCTGTCAAATTGAGAGACAGAACCCATTGACGAACCCGCAAGCCGAGGTCAAGTCACTGGCTCTTAATCAAGAACTGAAGCGATGTGGGGGTACGAGTGGGAAGAAGAGATGCTGTCCCTTTGGATATAGCTGCAGAGACAACAAGGAGTGCGTGCTCGACGAAGACCAAGATGAAAGCTACGCCTTCCTTTTACCCGTGCCCGAGTATTCGTCGACATCATCTCCCGCTACAACATCCACGACTGCGACCTCTGTGACTTCTGATGTTCTTGCAATAGAAACATCAGAGGCTCCCGAAAGAATCTTACAGCCACCATCTCCCAGTACCGCTGCCCCAGAGAAGAAACCATCTGCTCCAGAAGATGAAGATGAGGAGGATAAGAAGGGTGGTGGCATCAGTCCAACAGGAGTGGTGACTGCGGGCACTGTTGCTGGTGTCTGCTGCCTTGCAGGAATAGGCATCTTTGTATGGATGAAGTGGTTCCGAAAGAAGAGAACCGACGATACACCCAACATGTCACTTACTCGAGAGTCGTGGGGATATTTTTCAAACAGGAGTTCACCATCCACGCGATATCTTCACATCGCTCGTGGCCCTAATGACAAGTTCATCGTCACGCCAACAACGGCTGGTTTCACGCCGGGCCATCCACCACTCGACTCGATCGTGGAAGAGAAGAACAGTCCTGTGGAGCTTCCTGCAACTCCGGTGTCGCTCTGTATGTGGTCTGGTTTCGAGAACGCTGCTGTAGAGGAGCCAAAGTTGGCCTACGTTGTCCCTGCAAAACAACAAACGTGAAAGCTTTGTGGCAAGCCCTCAACTTTATGATTGTTATGAAACGAAACATGAGTAACGCTTTTTTTTTTTTTTTTTTTTTTTTTTTTTTTTTTTTTTTTTTTTTTTTTTTTTTTTTTTTTTTTTCTTTTTTTTTTTTTTTTG
>JAAVUH010000046.1:0-26529 GCA_014899045.1 Fusarium palustre | reverse complement strand
TATCAATTTAGTACAAACGGGAATCTGAGCTGTTACACCCCACTTTGAACACTTTTACACCTTTTTGTCGAAATGGGATCTGTCTGGCAAGCTTCTTAGCCCTGCCTGAATAAAACTTCCCCATTTTTTGAGTCACTATCCTCAACCGCCATTAGCAAATCAGATAAACCATGACTCGGTTTGTTTTGAAACGGCGTCTCAGAGACACGTCTTCAAATTATTCGCTATTCGAGATCCTTTCCAAGCCTGTCCAGACTTACTATACATCTTCTTTGATTGGTTAATTCCTCTAGTGCACCAGCGAGTAGTGGATAATGATCAACCCCTGCCCTCCGGGTATTTGATATCCAGACTTACGAGTGTTGTCTGTGTGTTCCACATACCCATTATTTTGAGTTTAGGATATTAGGTATCCGAGCCGGTGAAGCTAAAGAGGTCCAGGCGGAGACGATAAACGGTTATTGGCGTTGATAGGTACATATCACAGAACATGTAGCAAAGCACCGTTGCTTATATAAAGTCATTGATATCCCTTCTCCCCTTAATAGTTAGATATAGTACGCTTTTAAACCATTCTTTGAACGAATAATAACTCATCATGCTTCGGGCACACTTCCCTACAGCTCATCACTTCACTGTCTCGGTTTTTGGTTGTCAATACCACGCTGAGGCGCCGAGCGATGCCAAATCTAAGCTCATCGAGCGTTTTGATAGTCTGATTGACCCTGCTGCTATTCATGTCGAGCACATGGAACAGAACGACATCCCTTCCAAGGTCTGGATGAGCTATTGGGAATCGCCCCAGAAGTTTAAACAGTGGTGGGAGAACGACGAAACATCATCCTTCTGGGCTTCACTACCTGAGGATGCGGGTTTTTGGAGAGAAACGTTCAGCCTTCCCGCTACTCGAGCCATGTACGAAGGTACCGGCAAGGGGTCGTGGGGATTTGGTCATTGTGGGAAGACCCTGTTACCCCTCACCACCAAAACTGGGTATTGGGGAGCCTATCGTTCTCGCATGACCCCCGACTTTGAAGGAGATACCTTTAGTTCTCCAGTCCCGTCCTACTCGAACCAGCAGCCTCCTTCGGAAAAGATACGGCCTGGAAGAGTCAGGATCACCGACTTTCCTGATAATCTTTGTATGGTGGTGGAAGGACAAGTTTACGATGCCATGGAGGAACGAGAGCGGGATTACTGGAACGAAAACTTTGACGGCCTGACAAAGCAGTGGGTCACCAACGTCGTTACATCAGGCCCTGAGCAAGGCATGGTAGTCGCGAGGGCATGCCACGGATTCAAAGCAGAGAAGAAACTGGGAGCAACTGAGGCCAAGACCACGCAAAACGGCATCTTTCCTGGTCTAGACTACGTTCGTCAGACCCAGATCTTGATCTGGCAGGATATCTCCAAGATGGAACACATGGGGCGGTATGACAATACCCACGTAACGCTTCGTCGCAATTTCATGAAAGCGTATGGGCCAGGTGGGGAGATGGAAGGCGGCGATCTTTTGTTATGGGTCGACCTTGGTATTCTCAAGAGTAACGAGATTGATGCTGAGTATGTGGGATGCTATGAGAATACGGGATTCTTGAAGCTTGGCAAGGGCCAGTTCTTCAACGTTGAGGCGGTTGAGACGGCAAAGTTGCCGGCGTTTTTCGACAAGGCAATAGAGTCTAAGCCGATAGAGTGGTAGAGCAGATCAGGCTTCAAGATCTTCAATTGTTTAGACCTATCAGCGTTTCGGTATTACGATTAGAAATTGTCTTGATACGACATGCATGCAGGAACAGTTTTAACAACTCACGGTGAGAAAGGAGATGCTGCTTATAAAAGCCAGTCGCAACTGAGTGTTTGACAAAAATACCTGATTAGCTTTAGTGAGCTGATAGCCGAGCAGTGTGCCAGTGCTTTTGTCTAACCTGCTTCAAGTTCACATGTTTTTGTAACTGGTAACCAACAAGGATGACAGGTGGGCCGACCCTTGTAGTTGCAGTAACAGGGGAGAGCCTCCGGGTAACAGTTATCCAGGGCGGTCAGGCGGGGTATGTCCGACTACCGACTAGAGTGGTATTTGTTGGTTGTTAGACCCTGGCTTCTCCAAATTTTCAATCTCAAGCTGAACTTGACAACGTCGTCCCGTTGGAGCCGCCTCAAACCACGAGAGAAGATTGTACCTGAAGCAGAGGCTGACTGTACCTGAGATGGTTGACACCCTGAGCCTCTAGAGATGTGGTAGTGGATTTTCTACGGCCCGTAATCAAGTGATTGGGCATCGTCGGGATGGCTGTTTATTCACAGACATTATATTGTCTAAGAGACAGACAAGGCTTGACGCTTTGACATTTCTCCTCTCAATCAGGTTAGAAAAGTGAGGGGCTCAACCAGTAAAGTTTAAACCAACCTTGATTCGTGTTGGCTCTAAACCTTCTTCCCGTGGGAACAGATAAGCCATCGTGTGCATTGACTTGTCCTGATCCCTCGTTTAGAAATAACAGTGGGGGATTTATTTTCGTTTACTCTCAATTCGCCATTTCAATCCTCTCAGTCATACGTTCGAAACCGAGGTAAAGACTTTGGGTTGAGTTGATACCACATTCCATCTGAATATCGCAATTCCATCATGTCTGATCCGATCCCACGTGTCCACGAAGCCCCACAGAACCCGAATCCTAGGAAGAGGGCATCTCTGGCCTGTAATGGATGCAGAGTCAAGAGGACAAAGGTAACGATCCAATACACAACCCATGTCCTTATCGTTCCATCTTGCACGCACCGTGAACTTATTGCCTTCTGACTCGTCTATTCCCCGATGTAGTGCGACGGACATCAGCCCCGGTGCAGTGCCTGTGGTGACCGAGGCCAAGACTGTGAATATACACAGGCTGAAAGCAACAGAAAGTGCGTATTTCCGGTACTAAGTCTTGGTTGTATGCTCACCATGATATCAGACGCCACACTAATGCTTACATAACGGCATTGGAGGCCCGAGTCGCTAGTCTCGAGAAGCAACTTGCTATGCAGGCGGCTAGACATCCCGAGTCCCCAGAATCAGACTCGATGGATAATTGTGGTCCCAACGACGACGAAGCGATACCGGCCACCACAGACCCATCGGTCAGTGTTGCACCCGTCGACTCAGCATGTGATGAGATGGATGAGCTGGCAAACTCTCTTGGATGCTTCACCCTCGGAGAAACCGGAGAACTACGCTATTTTGGCGCATCCAGCAACTTCTCCATCATCCAGAACCATGCCATCAAAATCCCTTCATCACTCCAAGCTCGAAACCGGGGTATCGAAGCAGCACGGGCAATGCCTGGCTTCTTTGAACCATCCGATGAGCTCCGGGACCATCTTCTCGCTTTGTTTTGGAAGTGGCAAGACTGTTGGCAGTACGTCGTCCCAAGAGAACTATTCGTTCGGGATTTGTACGTGGATCACACAGGACGTTACTGCACACCACTACTTCTCGCAGCCATTCTAGCTTTGTCTTCCAGATACTCGCGGAGATTGGATCTTAGAACTGACCCGGATGACGCGAATACAGCAGGAGAAGCGTTTGCTGCGCAGGCCAGGACGATGCTCCATCATGAGTACGACGCCCCGACAACCTCGACGGTCCAGGCTGCAGCTCTACTCGGTCTTTACTGGGCTTCCATCGATAATGAAGGGCTAGGTTTCATGTATATCGGGATGGCGTCGAGAATGGCCATGAATCTGGGACTTCACTGCGATTGTTCATCATATGCAGTCAAGAGCTTGATCACTGAAGATGATGTGGAAGCCCGGACAGTCACCTTCTGGGGTGTATACGTCCTCGACAAGTAGGACTCACTATCAATACATGGTTCACAACTGTCTGCTAAAACTCGTATAGGCTCTATTGTTTGGGAATGGGAAGACCGGCCAGTATCCAGGAATACAACATAACGACAACAAAGCCGACTGGACAAGTACCGCCCAGTCCGTTACTGACAAAGGACCAACTGGAATCCTCAAGTCCTTCACCTACTCCTCACATCACCGAAAATGCAATGTATACCTGCGAAATAATGATGCTTACGTCTGAAGTCATTGACCAATTGTAAGCTCACCGTGTTTGTGTGATTTGAGACCTAAGCTTACCTAGGACAGATACGCTCAGAGGTATGCATGGACGGACAAGGAACGAGAAGATCGAGTGATGAAGGCTCACTTGGAAGCTGTGGGGCTTTTTGATCGACTGCCTAAAAGCTTGAAGATCTCGAACTCGAGTTTACAGTGCTCTCCTCCCTATGTCTATCAATTCCAGTACGTTATCTCTGTCCTTTTATACTACTACCATTCACACACTGACATGGGCACGTTTTAGTTTGCAATACCACCACGCTATACTGCTGCTTCATCGACCATTCTTCCAGCTTCTCAACCCAGGGAAGAACTCCATCTTTTATGATCCCGAAGGTCGAGATATCCACTCGCAGTCTGTCAAAAACTCTGCAGTCAAAATTGCCAGAATCCTGCAGATTTTCAGGAAGAACTACACAATGGTGAGTGTTACCTGCCATGGTATAGTCTTGAATCGCAAAGCTTACGACTCCCAGCAATGCATACCCATCTCAGCGGTTCACCCAGCATTCACAGCATGCATCATTCACCTCTTACACATCAAGTCCTCGGGAGACGTCGGGAGAAGCGAGGCTATGAGATGTCTGACTACTTGCATTGTGTCACTGTATGAGATGAACATCAGCTGGAACTGGGCCAATAGGTCTATCCGGGCTGTTCAGTCACTTGCTGCTGAGTGGGAGATTGACATTTGGGCCCACGGCCTGGCACAGGAGATAACCGAGGAAAGTCGGTTGCAGTTTGAGCGATATGAGATGGACGATTTGCCAAGTGTTCAGGCAGACGTTGGGGCAACACAAACTCTCTCTCTTGATGATATATTTGAGTCGTGGGCGTATGGGCAGTGTTTTGGGGAATCTTCTCTTGGCTTCCTTGATTGAGAATAGACTTGTATATCGATTTGATAGTTTTGACACGAACAGCATTTAGAGAGGGTAATTCAAAGTGAACTGAATTGAGAACAACTGTCTACTCTAGAATCACCCACGTCTGCTTTACATCAGCGCACTGTTTGTGGTTTCAATGTCACACTTGTGTCTTGTTATGTCATGCACGATGAACTCGTATCCACGGATATGCAGGAGATATCCGGTAGTTCCCCGCACACGTGGAATCGCAGCTAACCCCCGCATTTCCGGAGATATGGATGATAATTACTGTAATGATATGATATCAAGGAGGGGTTCATTCCGGGTTTCACTCTCCCGGCCGCCTTCAGTGTGGGAACTTGATATCCGGATAAGACCAGTTGATGATCTGCACATCCGGGAAACATTCATCCAGATAGGTAATATGACATCTGTAGACATGATGTTTAACCCTTAAAAGATAAATAACATTGGAAGCCCCCATCTGGCAGTACTTTCAACTCATCAACAACTACAAGCTCAGCAATTATACACTACAAGCCTCTTCCAATCTCAACTTTACCTTTAACCTCACAACACGCCATTATGTCAAAGAACATCAAGGTTGCCGCGATCCAGGCCGAGCCTGTCTGGCAAGATCTTCAGGGCGGCGTCGAGAAATCCATCCGCCTCATCCAAGACGCCGCAAGCAACGGTGCCAACGTGATTGGCTTCCCTGAAGTGTTCATTCCCGGTTATCCATGGTACGTGACTTGTCTGGAAGCATTGGGCAGATCAGCTTATTTATTCTTAGGAGCATCTGGGGCAACTCGCCTGTTGACAACGCGGCCTGGATCAACGAGTATTTCAAGAACTCCCTCGAGAGGGAGTCTCCCGAGATGGACCAGATCCGAGCAGCTGTCCGCGAGGCAGGCGTTTTCGTTGTCTTGGGATACAGTGAGAGATACAAGGGCACGCTTTACATTGCGCAGGTCAGTATTTATGTACGGTGGTTGTTTTGTTTCCTGACATTGGTAGTCTTTCATCGATGAAACCGGTACCATCGTCCTCCACCGTCGAAAGATCAAGCCGACCCATGTTGAGCGTGCCATCTACGGTGACGGACAAGGCGAGTCCTTGACCAACGTGATTCAGACAAAGTTCGGCAAGGTCGCAGGTCTCAACTGCTGGGAGCATACTCAGGCACTCCTCAGATACTACGAATACTCGCAGGACGTCGACATCCACGTCTCCAGCTGGCCATCCATCTTCCCCGCGAATAACGAGGACTGGCCTTACCACATTACGCCCGACTGCTGCAAGGCCTTTTCTCACATCGTGTCCATGGAAGGCGCTTGCTTTGTGATTCTTTCCAGCCAAATCCTGACCGAGGAGAACTTTGAAAAGGCCAACGTCAAAGGCTTTGACTACACCAAGAACGGCGGCGGAGGATTCACCATGATTTTCTCGCCTTTCGGAAAGGAGCTCGTCAAGGCTTTGGACCCGGGTGTCGAGGGAATCTTGTATGCCGATATCAACTTGGAGGAGAAGTACAAGGCGAAGCAGAATCTGGACATTGTCGGACATTACGCGCGACCTGATGCGCTGAGCCTCAGAGTTAACCGTCATCCCGCAAAGCCTGTCTTCTTCGCCAACGATCTTTGAGCTTGTACTTTACAAGGTGGAACATCAGAATAGCATAAAGGTGGTCAATTGACAATGTTGATAATCGAGTTTTGCTACCTTTTCCGAGTGAGAATTTCGGTAAGTCCAAGCGACGAACTGTTCTTGAGTCCTGTATCAGTCAGCTCAGAGATGATGTAGCCGGGTACGTTATACTTTAACGGCATAAAGCTTGATTGATCGTCCATTTCCAGACTTGAATAGAATCAGATCCTTCATAGCATTTGTATTGAGCCGAGTCCAGCTTTTACTTGATCCAGCAGGACCCAATACGGATTTATCCATTTTGTATCTAGGCGCGTCGTCCTTAAATCTTTCAAGAGAGTCTTGCGTCGCTGACTTACGTGAAAACGTTACGGTGTTACTCTTGTACCCCAAACTATAGAAAGTAGCAATATAGCTGACTTTTTACCCATATAGTCTGATATCATCCGTTCAGTTTTAGTCGTGATGACGATTGCAAGAAAGGAACGTAGTCTCGGCATCAAGACAACTACATTGCCCCATCCCTTGCGGCTCTTCATACTAGCCTGCAGTCTGCTACTGAATTGTGTAGTTACAATAAGCCTATACTCTTGTGAAAGTTGCCAGTTTGCCTCGTCACTGTGTATGGCCATCTCTGCCTTGGGATTAGTGATTTATCTGTAGGATTCTGTCAAACACGTCAGTGTGTTGAGGCTAGTTATTCCCATCGTATTACATCCACCACTCAAGTGTATCAATTACGGTTCTTTAGCAATAGACTAGTCTATGTTATAAGAGAGTCTATTTCTTATTGTCCTCATAGATACATTCTATCTGCAAGAATGAAAAGGGGATCGATCATGCATGAAACTATGAGTGCATCAGTTAATTAAATAGAAATCAGTTCTCAATTCTCATAATACATAATCCCTATCTGTCTTATTACAACGATTCTGTAAGCAGTTTTGAAGAGTTTTCACATATGAACATATGTCCAAAATACAATACATGTCTTCTTCATGTAATCAAACCCTTATTAAGAGCTGAGTGCCTTAGAGGCAGACTGACAACTAACTTACTTTAGCGAATGTCACGGCAAATGGTTGACAATAGTTTGTCAAATCGAACTTGTAAGCACTGTGGTTATATCAACTCTAGACCCCGATTCTAATATCTCGCAGTTGTGCAGGAACAGAAGCAATAGAACGGATATCTACGGGCGCCAAAACATACGCCAATGGTGAACCTCATAGCTAAACCTGAACAGAAAGGCATGCAAACCGGTCGTTATATGCTGTTAGAGACCACAGAGGGCCTACATCAGTAATCCAAGTAGATGTTTGATCACAAAATGTCCCTATGCATGTACTTGTCAGGTCGCCCCGTACACCTGCAGTATGTCTTTGTCACAATTACTCTTTTCTATATACCTTTATATTTAGAAGCTTATGGGCTTGAAGAGCTACAGCCGATACATTCATTATCGAGAGTAGATACACCATACAGTACAGGTTGACTAGCAAGTCAGACAGACTTTATGTACAGCGAAGTACTGCTGACATGTTTATGTCTATCTTCATACTCAGTTTCTCCCATGGCAAGTTAGGCACAACAATCAAAGAGCTGAAGCATTACTCAACTGAAGCCTGAGCTTTCTAAAAGGTATAGATTGTTTTACTCTGTTGCAAAGATAGTTAAGATTCTACAAATATGACCAGCAGATCGCAGGAGATGAGGAACTTACATAGCCTCCATTCAAAGTTACAGGCTGGTAGGGGGTCTCTCAAGTTAAGACACTCGGTAAAAGGATAGATGTTACACTGGATTGATCCATCCATTCTCATTGCGAAACAGAAGGGTTGTAGGTGGAATGACCTGTTACTGACGGTCCAGCAGATGGGAGGTTTCTAAAGCTTAAGCTAAACTTGGCGTGTTCTGTATTACCAGAATATTTACATGAGGTTGTCGTTTATGTGTTGAGACAGAATTCGTTTGTGTTGTTTGACGTTGTTGCTGACTGTCGGAATGGGACAGCGATAAGCATTATACTGTTACACGATAAGATAGATGTATGATAAGATGAGCGAGAAGATGGATGATAGGAATGCCCGAACCGAGCTTTTTCGAGTCTGAGCATGGAAAGATAGATAAGATAAAGAATCTCAATAGCGGTATCGGAGTGCGCCATCCAATACATCAGCCTCCACAACCACATCATTCGCCAGCTTAGTGTCATATGCCGTTTGACAGCCTCATCTTTATTGATCCTTCCCAAACCAGGATTCGGAGGTCGATTCAAGTGTACCATCATTCGCATTCTTCACACACATTCAATTGACAATTGCAGGATTTGACATTATTTGCTACTACTCAATTCGTGCGTGTTTCTGTGTGGCATATGCTTGGTTCCTGGTAATATCTGATTAAGATTACCCTACATAACGCATCTCCCAACGACAAGTTGTGTTCCTGGAATAACAAGGCTTGGG
The DNA here is from genome assembly GCA_014899045.1 of Fusarium palustre. Lineage (NCBI taxonomy): Eukaryota > Fungi > Ascomycota > Sordariomycetes > Hypocreales > Nectriaceae > Fusarium > Fusarium palustre. Next base: position 17,432 of record JAAVUH010000046.1, on the reverse strand, counting down.
CGCGGCTGCGATCAGACATTCGCGATTCAACTGACTCGACGCGAAACCATTCCACATTATTCTCTGCCCAAAGTGGACATGATATTCGAGGCCCAACGCCAAGGCGCCGGGAAATAGAGAAGCAAAATCGTACCCTGTTAGTATCTGCAGATCCCGTCATGATCGTCAAAACGCATTTCAATAACACCGAGTTAACCCTTTTCCATGATTAAATATCCGCTTCATAAATGCAAGTTCTGTCTATCAATGGACCTGAAAAATACCCGACTGAAACATTCTGGAGTTGCAATCGGACCGTTCAATTTCTCCGAGTTGCTTGTTTACATGATCTACAATTCTCCAGAGTGCATACGTAAGAAACTTTGTCAGGACCGTTATCGCTCCCTTCGCTTGCTTATCTCATCGGCAATAGTCGAGATGAGATAAGATGTAGAGTTGTTTTCAAGCTTGGTGAGAACCTTAATGTCTTGTCTGAAGTGGGATATACGGCTCGTCCAATAGGGATTGACTCCGCGCATGTGCAAAAATCCCATGTATCTACAAAAGATCGCAGCCAAAGTTTCCAATACGAGACGTTGACAATTCACGGGGAAATAACGTACATGTCCGTTAATTACATCAGTACCCTCTGTCTGTAACTTCAATGCACTCAACCTGAAGCTATTGACTCAGGATGCGACAAATTCCTAGTGATGTCATGACGCGTCCTGTCAAGTTTAACCTCAAATCAGAGCCAAGAGAAAAGAAAATTCTTTTATTTGTATTGTCCTGTGCTTTTTCGTTTGCGTCTTTTTAAAAATCTCGCCAACTGGATTGCTGTCAAAGCATTCATGGCACGGCCTGTAGATCAGTATCAGTGTGTCAGACCGAACTCCACAATCGTCAAAGTGTCAAGTGGCCTTGTCTGCGAGATAACTGCCGAGGATCGTAAATTCTAGAAAATCCAGTAGTCTAGACCAGTTTAGTTGTCACTTGTCAGATAAGAAACGTCAATAATGCTTCTTAGACCGAGTGTGCGGCTTAGACATGGAGGCTTACGTAGCATTGTCCAGTCCTGACAAAGCCCGTACTAGCGTTCGGCAGACGATTGACTAACCTTACCACTTGGGGAAATGACATGCAAGCCAAGATACGGTCCGACCTGTTACAGAGCCGCAATGGCCACAAACGGAATAACAAGTCTTGGAACGCCTTGTGAAGTCCCGGCGGTGCCTTGATTACAATGTCTGAGACCATTGGTTGTCGTATCTAGACGCTGTCTGTTGAGGTCGAGCTTGTAAGCACAGACAGGCCCGCCTCTTGACATTCACGGCAGTGATATTCACTCGCTGAGGATACTGTTACCTGAGTTTTGTAGCAAAATCAAGGCATGCCGGGTTCTGAAGTTTCCCGAGAGGCAGCTCTGCTACGATAGGTATGGGTACCTGGTACAGATCGGATAGGCAAAATGCAACTCAGCCAGAGCATATTGATGATCAGAGACGATCGTCAGGAGAATGCCTTGTCGAACAAGATGATGAGGTCCGAGTATATAGCCTGCGATAAAGAACCTTGAGTAAGTGGTTGAAGCAGAACATTGAGATCTTCAGATTGTCGCTAAACATTGGGAAGCGATCTGAGAGTCTAGCTTATCGACACTTCCATTTTCCTTTCCACCGTCTTTTCGAAGCTTCTTTTTTTTCTTCTTTTTGGCGCGTCAATCGCTTGTATATCGCAAGATGGAAATCGGTGCGCTGATGAGGGAGCTGTGTGGTTTACCCGCGGGTGACATCGCACAGAGCCCACATACCCAGTCGCTTCAAGCCATGACCCTTGACAAAGCCGACATGTTGGCGTCACTTCCTACGACAGGGGGGCCATCCACACAACCTCTTCACCTTCTTCACACTCTTTTGAAGCAGCTGTCTGGACCTTGGCCGGTGTTTTCACTCGTCAAGTGTTTGACAAGGGTCTACAAACATCTTCCCGAAGATGTCAAGACTGGCAAAGATTCTCAATCTGCCCTTCTTCTAAGGCAGACTTCAGATCTTGTCAAGGCTTCATACACTTCCCTTAGTCAATTCATTAGCAACGAGAACAAACCCGCCCTCCGAGCTTCAAGTGGTGGCCATGTCATCACTCACCACGAACTGCGCCAATTCGTCAACAACTTCCAACTCCCCGTCGAATCGCCCGGTCGAAAGCCAATCGTCTCCATCGTACTACCGAACGGCCCCCTCCTCGCCGCAACATGTATCGCCGTCACGACATACTACACAGCGTCGCCCATCAACCCCGCCGCCGGGCCGGAACAGTTCCGTGCCGATATCCTACAAGCACGATCGAACTTTATATTGACGACGAGGGAGGAGTATACCAAATTGCAACTCGATGCATCATGGGTTTCAGACAATAACATTCGAGTTTATGTTATCGATTGGGTCGCCGGTGAAGGTATCTCGGTCGAGACACTCGATGGCAAGTCTCTACCTATTGGTACTGTCGAACGAGTCGCCAACACAGCCGACGATATCAGCTTGATCCTTTTCACAAGCGGTACTTCTGGGACAAAGAAGGTTGTACCTCTGACAACACACTCCATCGTCACTGGAGTAGTCGCAGTTATTGAGTCATGGGGTCTTACATCGGAAGATATCTGTCTGAACATGATGCCCTTGTACCATGTGTAAGTGAACCCATCGTATAATCCTATAGTCGTTAACATTGTATAGTGGTGGCTTGGTGAGGAATATCTTTGCCCCGATATTCGCCAACGGTTCAACGGTCTGCTGTCCTTCCTTCGATGCCAACCTATTTTGGGATGTGGCTGAGACTATTCAACCTACTTGGTACTATGCCTCACCCTCCATGCACTCTGTCATCGTCGCCGAGGCAGCTGCAAGACCTGAAGCTCTTCAGAAGAGTCGCATCAGACTTGCCTGTAACGCTGCTGGCGGTTTGCTTCCGTCTTTGGCGTATCAGCTTAGGGATACCTTTAACTGTGTCGTCCTTCCTAGTTATGGAATGACAGAGTAAGTCAATCATTATGCTTAGTTACATAAAATGCTAACACAGCTAGATGCATGCCAATCTCCACACCACCTCTCGACTACCGCCTCGACCGAGAGGGCACATCCGGTATCAGCACTGGTCCCGAACTCACCATCCTCGATTGGTCCGAAGACCAAGTCCCCAACAACACGGTCGGACGAATCTGCGTGCGCGGCGATCCCGTCTTTCCAGGCTATCTCAAGCCTGATGGATCCTACGACAAATCACCCTTCAACTCGAGCGGGTGGTTCGACACGGGCGATCTGGGATACATGGACGACGATGGATATCTTTACATCACTGGTCGTAGCAAGGAAGTCATCAACCGCGGCGGTGAACTGATCTCGCCATTCGAGGTTGAGAATGCCATCATGACTGCTTCCAAGTCTGAGGATTCGCCCATCTACGGCAGGGTGTCACAGACTTTGGCTTTCTCGGCTACTCATGATGTTCTGCAAGAAGTTGTCGGTGTCATTCTCGTCACACCATCAGATGTCCCTCGTGTCGACCTTAGAACTCTCCATGCTGCATTGAAGGCTTCCCTACAGCAAGCTAAGTGGCCAGTTCTCATTACTTACATGGATGATGTTCCCAAGAACAACAACAAGGTTCTTCGCATCAATCTTGGGAAGCGTCTGGACCTTCCTTGCCTCACCGATGATACACCGCATATGGGAAGACATTGGGATGCGACATGCCCTCCAGCTGATACACCTCTATCTGTATCCATCGACAGCTCGCTTTGTCAGGTCGACTACCAGATGCTTTCAACACAGATTCAGGGCATCATTCCTAATCACATTGATGTGTTTTGTCTACAGGGCAGCGATGGTGCGCCTCACGCAGTCCTGGCATCCAAGTTGAGCGATGTTTCTGTCGAGGATGCAAGTTTGACCAGTAGCATTCGACATGAACTCACTCATCTCGTCGACAACTACATGGTCCCAAGCGAGATTCACATCCTCGATCGTCCACTACCGCGGAGCTCTTCAGGTGAGGTCGACGTTGGCATTCTCCAGACACAACTCGATGAGTTGTTGATGGCTTCAATGAAGCAACTCGAAGCCAGCACAGAAGGTCTTATCACCAAGGCATTCGCAGAAGTTCTTTCCCTCCCGCCATCCGACATTCCCCGCGACGCCGACTTTTTCAGCCTCGGGGGTGATTCCCTGCGTGCTGGACGCCTTCTCGCCGCTCTTCGATCCGAGTTCAACATCCATCTTCCTATCACTGTTGTGTTCAACGACGGGACTGTTGCTGCGCTTGCAGCTCACATTGAGAGGATTTTGGAGAATAAGCGAGAAGGACATGAGGAGGTAGACACTGTTGAGGGATGCACAGAGACTCACAGTTCTACCAACCCATTCTTGATGCTTCTCCAGCTTGTCCCTCTCGTTGTCGTTTATCCTCTCCGTCGTGCCTTTCAGTGGACAGTCTTCTTCGTCGCTCTCGCCTACAGCCAGAAGCTTCCCACCAACCACTCCGTCCCCGGCCGCTTCGTCAACCTCGTCGTCTCCATCATCATCTCTCGCATCGTCACCCAGTTCGTTTCACCTTTTGTCGGTATCATGGCAAAGTGGCTCATCATCGGTCGCCATCGCGAGGGCATGTATCCCATGTGGGGACTTTATCACACTCGATGGTGGTTGGTGCAGAAGATTGTTGCCGTCTGCGGCATGGGCTTCTTCAGTACCAACGACACGACTCTGGGTATCTACTATCGACTTATGGGTGCCAGCATCGGCAAGAACGTGAAGCTCAAGGGTGCTTCTATTGGAGAGTGGGACCTCGTCAGTATTGGCGACTATGCGAACATCACTGGATGTGTTTGTCGGCCTTTCGCTGCAGAGGGCAATACTTCCATGTATCTTGGCCGCATCATCATCGGTGAGAAGTGCACGGTGGGTTTCTCGTCGATTGTTGTTCCTGGCACTACCATTCCGGCCAACACTTGTCTCGGCTTCAACTCATCAACTTGGGAGATGCAAGACGCCAGCGAGGAGTACCGCGACCAACTCCCCAGCGAGAGGAAGAGCGCTCACTGGCTTCTAAGCGCTCTTTTCACTTTCCCGCTGAAGCTTCTTTCTCTCTTTGTCGCCGCTCTTCCTTGGGCAGGTGGTCTTGTCGGCATGGTTTTGAAGAAGGCTTCACCAGCTGTATCGCCTTTGAGAAGCAGTGTCGAGTGGTTTTGTCAGCCTACACGAATCGGATACCACTATCTTGCTCGCGTGGCAGGTTGCATCTTTGGTCCCTTCTTCCTCTTTGCTTTCGTCCTGATTGTCAAGGCTATTCTGGACTGCGCTTTTGGCAAGCTCCGCTCTGGTACCAAGCAGGAGACGTCTACCGTGGCAGCTTGGAGAGCGGGCTTGCTCAAGGATTTGTATCCTGTTCCGAAGCTGCACAGCTTGACGAGTATGTTTGGACAACACTACGAGGCTACGTCGATTGCGCTGAGGGCCCTGGGTGCGAAGGTCGGGCAGCGTGTTTACTGGCCTGGAACTGGTCCCAGTATCGGCGACTATCACCTCATTGAGGTTGGCAACGATGTTGTCTTTGGATCACGCTCCCACCTTGTCACCTCTGATGGTCTCGGATCCGAGAAGGTCATCATCCAAGACCGGGCCATGATTGCTGATCGTGTCACTCTTCTTCCTGGCGTTACTGTCGGAGAACGAGTTACTATGGGTTCTGGTGCCTTGACCAAGCGAGGAGGCAACTATCCTCATGGTACCTACGTTGGCTCCAAGAGTGGTGATGCAGTTTGTCTTTCAAACAGTCGCGAAGCCTCAAGCAACGGAAGCAGTGCTCAGTCATCAATGCTCGACATGCCTTTTGATGAGAAGAAGTTCCACAGCGACACGGACCCCAGTCGGAACTCTGGAAGCATCACGGATGAGAGCCGGGACAAGGACGCTTTCGCAAAGGATCTGTCTCCGTTCGGTAGAGCTTTCTATCTCAAGCTGGCACCGTACTATGTCCTTGGTCCTTTCGCCATCTTTTGCTATTCCACCTTTTTTGCCGTCTTCACGTCTGTTTACTGGGACGCTCCCAGCATTTCATCCATCCAGCTTGTCCGCGTTGTGTTTATTCATCTTCTCGGCACTGGCCTCAGCTGGTGGAAGGACCTAGCTGCGATTTTCTGCACCATGCTCATCGCCATCGCCGTTCTCACCACGATCCAATCCGTTCTCGCCTTGGCCATCGTCATCCTGTCCAAGTGGATTCTGATGGGTCGTCGAACACCCGGCAACTACGACTGGGACAAGTCCTCCTACTGCCAGCGGTGGCAGATCTTCCTTGGTATCGAGCGCCTCCGAAGGGAATGCTACAAGGGCAACGGCATCCTGAACCTCCTGACGGGAACGAGCTGGATCGTGTTTTACTTTCGTCTTCTCGGCGCCAAGATTGGCAAGGATTGTGCACTTTTTGCCAACGGCAAGCCAAGTCTTATGTTCACCGAGCCGGATTTGATTTCTCTGGGTGACCGTGTGGTGGTTGATGATGCAAGTGTTGTGGCGCACATCAACACGCGTGGCAAGTTCGACCTGAACAGGGTGGATATCGGCGATAGGTGTGTTCTTCGTACGGGAAGCAGACTTCTCAGTGGTGCTCGCATGGAGAATGATAGTTGTCTCTTGGAGCATACGCTCATCATGGGTGGTGATGTTGTGGAGGAGAAGTCGACGATGCAGGGTTGGCCTGCGGAGAGATTCACTCGTAAGAGAATCTGAGTCTCACATGTATTTTATTCTGTTCTTTTTTTTTTTTTTTTTGATATGCATAGGCATTGGGAAGGCGTAATGTTTGTCTGCATTTTAGGTTGGGTCCGGTTAAAAAGTTATAGAGTTAGACTGTTTTATTTTTGTTGCATTAGACCTTATTATAGAAGGCTTCGCCATTAATTGTTGATAACATTGTTCAGTCGCTTTTCTTTATTTCTTTCTTTCTGTTGTGACACCTGTACGCTTGAATGTTTGTCCTGAAGTATACTGAGACGCATTCATCACACTTGGCCGCATGTTGTTCTAGACAGTCACGTTCAAGTCCACAATGGAAGTAATTGCATCATCTAACATAACTCATCATTGTAAAGTAGCTAAATATTTACATCAAGACCAATTCCACCTCTCATGTTACCAGATCATACATCTAATCTCAGCTGGCATAAGGCTTCCCCTTCTTGATGGTCTCAAGAACAGCAATGCTAAGCTCAGGCATGGTAAACTTGAAAGCACCCTTCTTATCAGCCTTGAGAACAGTCTTGGTACTGTTGACAACGTTGTTACCCTTGTGAGGATCGTTAAAGGCAAAAGGATCATCCTCCTTGTTGGTCAACAGTGTCAGCTCAGCCTGTGTACCAGCCTTGACGCCCTCAAAGGACAAAGAAACTGGAACGTCGGCATGCTTGGTAGTGTTGTACGCTGCTCCCTTCCAGATAAGAGTGCCCTTATCCTCGTTCTTGCCAGCGACGTAAAACAAAGGGTCCAGGTCTCCCTTGACAGGGAGGGTATGTGTCATGGGATGACCAGCGAATAGTTCCCAGACGTACCAGCTGGTGGATCTGGTAGTCATGGCGGCGTCGGCGGCGAATTGGACCATGGTGATGGCCCATTGCCAACGGTTCTCGTTCTTGAGGATGGGCGCGTAAAAGGTTCCTGGGATACGGTCCGCGTTGCGCTCGTAGCTGACAAGAGCAATGGCCTCGCCGACACCCGAGATCCACCACGGATAAGGCATGAGGTTGCCCTCCCACTTGGTTCCACCGTTGGGGTGAGTAGCAGAGACTTCACCAATGATGTGGCCGTACTTGTTGTTGTCAAAGAGATCAAACTCCTCAACGAGCACGTCAGGCTCGCGGTAAGGATGGTAGTCACCAATGCCGGGTGACGGAATATCGAAGCCAGCGTCCTTGTTGCCGACAGGGTCGATGGAGGCACCGGAAGAGATAACAGTCAGGTCAGGGTGAGCCTTGTTGATAGCCTCGAGGAACATGGGAAATCGGTACTCCTTGTAGCTGTTCCAGCCAGTGGGATAACCGGCAAGCCAGTCCTCGTTGCCGATCTCAACGTAGGAAAGCTTGAAAGGCTTGGGGTGACCAAGCTCAGCACGCTTCTTGCCCCACTTGGAAGTAACAGGACCTCGGATGAACTCAATCTCATCGAGAGCATCGTCGATCAGAGGCTGAAGCTGGTCCTTGGGAGTAACACCTCCATCGAGAGCAAGACCAGCGTAAACACCGACAATGATCTCGAGGTTCATGTCTTCAGCCCACTGGAGGTACTCCAAGATGCCAAGACCGTGAGTCTGCTGGTAGCTCCAGACACCCTCGAAGCCAGGGCGGTAGCGAAGAGGACCGAGAGTATCCTTCCAGTCCCACCAGGTCTTGTTGGTGTTGCCCTCAAGCATGTTACCGCCAGGGAAGCGGAGAAGACTCGGGTGCAGACCCTCGAGAGCCTCTGCAAGGTCGACTCGAAGACCGTTCTTGCGTCCCTTGTAAGTAGGAGGGAACAAGCTAATCAGGTTGAAGTCAAGAGGTCCGTCAGCACCCTTGGGATCGAACGTGATGGCGAAAGTGTTGTTGCTGTTGGGTGCATCCATCTTGGGCTTGAGGGAGAACTCATGCTCAACCCACTTGTCCTTCTTGGCCTTTGACTTGACCTTGACGCTGCCAAAGACATCGTCTGTGAGGTTGGAGCGCAGAGACGCAGTGAAGTGGCCCTTGTAAGAACCCTTGACCCAGAAGGAGCCGGTGTACTTGTGCTTCTTGACGTCCATACCCCAGTATCCCTCGTTGAGGAAACCGATCTCCTTGGACTTTTCCTTCTTGGTGGGCTTGACCTGCATGGAGACGGGGAGGACGTCGGAGAGAGGCTCGTCGAGTCGGTTGAGGGACAGGTTGGCGCCATTGATGGGACGCCAGCCAGAAAGCGAAACGGGGAATTTCTTGCTGTACTGGAAGGCTCGGTTGCGGATCAGCTCGGCGTAGATACCACCATCGCCAGAGTTGTTGATATCCTGAAAAAGGGTGAGTATGGGACAACCAATACAGAACTCAATTGGAAACTGACCTCATGAAGGAAACCATATTGGTGACCGCTAGTAGCGTTACCGCCCTTGCTGTCAACCTTGATACTGACCGACTCGGCAGCAACAAAGCATGCCGCAGCAGCCAGGATTGAACTGAAGCGAACCATGATGAAAAGTCTACTACACTTTGCAGATGGTGAGGTCAGAATAAGGTATGATGGCAGGATGATCAGCGCGTATATATACATGCATTTTCAATTTAGCCATAACATTCGCTTCCCATTCATCCGCCCCAATTGCTTGTGCCATGTGACGTCGGACAAGAGCTTTTCAGAGAAGACAAACTGCAGGTACTGGACGGGTTCAAGAAGCGGTCCAATAGAGTTTGCAAGTGTCTTCTCCGCACTTTTGACGATCGAATCAAAGCGAGTGCCGAGGATGGAATAAACGCGACAAGACATGTTTAACCGGTGGCCACTAACTCAAGGGTACCTGGAGTTAACTTAATGATGAGTTGAAATGCGGGGAAGTTAAAAAAGGCGGGTGAATTCTGGGGTTGAATGACGTTGGACTTTTGTCGATCATGGCTTGTTTCCGTATTGGAGTAAGACCAGGGGACGAGGAATTGGCTTTTGCTATTCGTGCGCATCCAACACCTTTGGAGCTCCTGTGGGTTCGCGTCGTATTTTTCCAGAACTCCCCCCATAGTTGACTCGGTATTGGTTCCTCGAAAAAGGTTAGTTTTCTCTGTGGAAAATTGTTTAAATTCCTCCACGAATTAAAGCCTGCAAACTGGGCGAGTTCATCTGATGATCGCCGGTTAATTTGGTCCAAGTCAGACGATCCAATGCAATGCAAGGTAAAATTCACATAAAAGGTCAATGACAAATCCATTAATCACGTAAAGACAAATGCGCACCAATTGTTGATGTCGTAATCATACTAGTATTCCACAGAGATCTAGTTATCTATCTAAATGTCGTTCAAACATAAACACAATCGCTTTGTATCGCTTCCAATTCTAAAAGTCCAATCATTCATTTACTCGTCGCCCTGTTCCAAGTGGTCGGCCTTTTCCTTGCTAGCGAGGAATTGCTGGGGAGTTTCGCGAGGTCGGTTCTTGGCGAACTTGACAGTCGAAAAGACTGAAGGCGACTCCTTGAAGACGAGCTCGATCTCCTCGAGGCTGCGACCCATGGTCTCGGGGAAGAAGAAGTACACCGAGATGGGAACGCAAGCGGCGATGACAGCGTACACGATGTAGTACTGCCAGCCAATGGTTTCGAGAGCAACGGGGGTGACCATGACAACAATGAAATTCCTGTGAGATTGTTAGTTACTGACACAAAGTCCAAGACGAGAAAAGAAGAAGAACTTACCATAGCCAATGGTTGGCGGTCGAGATGGAAGACATGGCCATTCGGAGGCGGATGGGCGCCACCTCAGTACAGTACAAGAAGTTGGCACCGAGGAAACCGATGGGGACAAAGGTGTTGTAGAGGTAGATGAAGCAAGCAGCTGCGATCATGGCAGGCTTGTTCTCGTCTCCGAAAGAGGTGGTGATGGCGAGAGCGATCATGCAAGCCGACATACCGACACCGCTGATGATGAAGACGACACGACGACCGAACCGATCAATGGTGAAAAAGGCGAGGAATGAGGCGAGGAACTTCCATGTCAGAGCACCACCAGTGAGAGCCTTGGATGTCTCGGCGTCGAGGCCAAGGTTCTTCTGGAAGAGGACGTTGGCGTAGACACTGACGAGGTTGGAACCACTCATCTGCTGGTAGAACTGGAGGAGGATGCAAAGAGCGAAGCGGTAGAGGAGCTTGTCGTCACCCATCTTGAGCATGTCGCCAAGACGAGCAGCGTTGTCCGAGGTCTCTTCGAGGGAGTGCTCGATGCCGGCGACTTCGGCGAGGACTTCGGTCGAGTCGATGGGGAGACCGCGGAGGGCAGCGACGGCGTGACGGGCCTCCTCGGATCGGTTCTTGAGGACGAGCCATCGGGGGCTCTCGGGAAAGCAGTAGATGGAGGCCATGAGGATGAGGGAGAAGAAGATGGCGATGGCGATCGGGGGTCTCCAGGTGACGGAGCCATGCTCGAACTCGAAGAAGCCAAGGTTGATCCACGACTCGAGGACGTATCCAAGACAGATGAAGAGACCAGTCAGAACGACCTGTCGACCACGGTTCACGGCGGCCGACGTCTCACTCTGCCAGACAGGAACGATGGAACTCAATTGACCGATACCCAAACCGATAATGACACGACCGACGATGAACTGCGCAAGGCCGAACGACGAAGCCTCGAGGATCTCTCCAATCAAGGTGCAGACGGCAGCAGCGAAGATGACATTGCGACGGCCAAACTTGTCACCAGTCCACGAGCAGGACAGAGAACCGATGAGAGCGCCAATGACAAAGGTGGCAACGACGAAGCCCTGGAGCGTGGACTTTCTGCTCTTCTCAGCACCCTCGGAGTTGACCGTGTCGATCTCGGGGAACGTCTTGACCCAATCCTCCTCTGAGAGAAGGCCACCAATGCCAGCTTGGTTGTAGCCAAAGAGGACGAAGGCGGGAGCGACGATGGCGGCGATTTGGAGGATGGCCAGGGACTTGCCGCTGGTTCCAAGGTAAGTTGGTACGCTCATCTTGTTGTATTTTTGTTGCGTGATGATGGTAACAAAAAAAACAAAGAGCGATAAGGTACTGACTGGCAAGAGACTGATGATGGGACAAACTGGGGAGTGGTTCTTTATACCCAGAATGTTCAAACTTAAGAGTTGGAGCTAAGAGAGTCGTTCTTGCGGAGCCCCATGGGATCAAGATCAATCACCGAAAGGTAACTGCCCCGTAAGTTGTGTGGGGTATAGAGATTGTTGGAGTAACGGAATGAAACGTAAGATGGGAAAGCAAGCCATTGTTTTTTTTTTTCCTTTCCTTCAATGTGACACTATTTGGTAACTCATGCTGTTTGGCTGTTGTCGTTGTTCTTGGTTCCCCAAGTTGGAAGTGGTAGAACGGCTAATACGGCACGGTCTCTTTTCGGTGGCTTGACTATTTTATGGAGAATCTGGGTCCGTGATTCTCCGCTTTCGTCATTTTCGCGACTCGCGAATTGGAGAAGAAAAAGTGGAAAATCACTCAGATTCGTCAAGTAACGAGACACGGAGTAGCCTCAAGAGGAATTCCACCCTCAAAACCGCTGCTGTAGGGCAGTTTTGAGGCTCATTCTCAACTGAACCAAAGGGGACCTGCATCCACGGCAGTCAAAAGACATGGGGACAAGGAGGGAGGGGTCCTTGTTGATATCTCTAGTAATTAATTAATTAGTAAAGCAAACTGTTCCAAGTGCAACACGAGATGGGCTGCTGCCTGTCTGTCTTGTTCTCAATCTGTCCCTGTCCGGTCCGTCACTACATGCACTATGTAAAGTTCACATCGTATAGACTGACTCGCCAAACGTTCCGTGGGAACTGATTTCCTTCTCGAAGGTTTCCAAAACGAAAAGCGTTCGGGCCCAGGACCTGTCGATCTTACCCTTGTTGGCCACGAGTCTTGGCCGATTTATCCGTCTTGGAGGAACGGCAGTTAAAGAGGCCTTAGCTAAGATCAGCCCGTGACATCACCACGAAAAGAGGAAATTCATGATTAAATCTCTCTCTTTTTGCGACAATTACCCCAATTGACTGATTGAATGTCAATTGCTTTACCAAACAAATAACTACAAGAGTGGAAACAGACAAAGGAGAAAGAAGAAAAACTGGGTAATTTGGGGAAAACGGGCAACTTTTCGGGGAAATTGGAGACTCGTAACCAACGAAACACGGCGAATTAATAAAATTGTGGGCAAACTCGAAAGACCCTTTCGCCTGTTTCCCCTCATTTCTGGGGAATATTAAGCTCATGAGATAGGTCCATGTTCGTGATGTTAGGTGAAGTAACCCCATATTTTCTCTTTCGTCAGTCAGTCACCCTCAACAAAAAAAAAAAGAAAAAAGAAAAAAAACTTGTTTGCTCCACTGCCGTCGCGCGCGGTCAGACTTCTCCAAAGGATGAGAAGGAATTGGGGGAAGCTTGGCTCGTTACTTGGAGGTGTCAATCAACTACCGGACTTAAGCCTCACTCTATCTCCAAGACATATGACCTGACCCGATTGAGCCAACTTTTCTTCTCACGGGGAGAAAAAATGTACCCCCACGGACCACAAACAACCACGACAACTGGTCTAGCTCAACGTTACATACCGGTTCGGTTCTCCCGCTTCCCGATTATTAAACTGCAGGTCAGAATCATGCAAAGATCACTCGAGTTTTTTTGGAGTAGTCCCGCCGTTGCCTGGCATTGACCTCCACTCTGGCACATGAGTTCTTGATAAGCAGTTGGTGACCGCCAGATTTCGTGCATCGGCCTTGCTATTTTGATCTGTCGGAAAAAAATTGACGTCTCACCGTATCACGACCGAGATAATGTACAAGAAAGAGGGTTCTCGCTTCATGAGATGCATTGTTTCGTGTTTTGCAAGTTAATTGACCGAATGGTATTCTGCACGTACATGGTAAGTCATGTGCGAAGATTGCGAGTTTTCACCGAAAGCGCGTTCGGCATTTTAGGTGCCGATAGATTGATGAGAACGGCACGTTGGTAAGCTTCAATAATAATAACAATAAGCATAAATTAATCTCTGCATAAGCTCAAGAAAGGATCTCCGTGTTTATTCTTAAAGTCCAAACTACAATGGGCTCACATTTACAGGCCGAGTCAAATTGATAAAGTGTTTTGCTTGAGGTTCTGTTACCCTACAGTATTGGGATGCTGAATTAATAAGCAGTCGCTTGAACGCTGTTATCTGCTATCGTGGGGCTTCCTCGTCTCTCGCTACCACTACAGCCGGATAAGGATTTACCCTCAACGCCTTGACTTCATTCGGCTAACCTTATCGGGCTGGTTGAGGAGTATCTATTTCGGGTTAGTCCGTAGAGAGTAAGCCGGCTTCCATGATTCATCCTCCCACAAACATTGGATCCTGTTACTTTGACCAGGTACTTCATCTTGGATCAGGTGACCCTTGCCGTTCTCACTGCTCCCGCCAGGGACGGTCGCTGGATTTGCATCACTTTTTCGCTGTCGGGTTTGCTACAACACAACCAGTTTAAAGTATGTAACTATACCAGACAAAGGCTTCAATTGAGTAGTCTGTAATCTGGCGGTGCATCCAAGAGAATTAAAAAAAGGCAAAGAAATGAGCAGCAGCAATTATTGTAATATATCGCCATCAATTGAGCAGTCTATTATTGAGTTAAATTTCCATGTCAGTATTGACAACCTATGCAACACGGTGGATGATTGATGGTGGGTGGGAAAACAGCATGCAATTGAAGCTCCCGCGATACAGATTGACAAAATCAGCTCCTCACTTTAACGCTTACACCACCTGTTATCTGTCGAGCTATTTGTGTCGTTCACAAAAGTTGTCGGTTTTTATCCTGGTCCACCTGACGGATCAATCAGCGGACCAAAGTCTCCGACTCTGAGGTGTAGGTTAACTTCAAAGCCAGCAGATGATACGGCAACCGAGTAATTAATGCCAGTCCGTCTTTGTTCTACTTTTGATCAAATATGCCTGCCCACACTTGGATGAGATCGCTGTTCAATTTGACGCGCCTGAAGGGCAATGACCGATGGATTGAGGAAATGTGTTCTCGTAGACTCAGTATCTCTTCTGAGATTGCTGGAGCCAACGACCGTCACACGTATTGACTGAGGTCTGGGTGAGATGCCGCCACAACTTAGCTGTATTTCCGAATCCTCCACCCTTCTGAAGCAGGCATTCGTCTATCAATTGCTAAGCATACATTGCTTACTTGCTGTGATGAGCGCCAAGCTTTGTCGTTCTCATTTACCGTCAACAACTTACAGCAGTGTTTTGTACTTTGGTTCCATTAATCAGCGGATGGTCTCTCCAAACGAAGACAATGATTGGCTTGTCGTGTAAGACGAGGTCCACTATTCCCAAAAGGAACACCGTTCGCTCAAAGGAGTAACCGGAGCTTAAAAATCACAGGATTGTGAACCTTGTGAACTACATCCCGTAAGGCAGAGCAATTGAAGTATAAAGTAGCCTTGAATACAAAGTAAATAGCACGAACCACTGACTACTAAGAACAGTTCTCTGTTGCTTTTTACTCACATCATCAACAACATGAAATTCTTCAAAATTACCTTGGCCTCTTTGATCTCCGTCGCAACAGCCCTTTCACCCTTTGACACTTGGGCTCATGGACGTGTTGCTCTCAACGACGTCAGCATCCATTTCAGATACGCTGGCTCAGGTCCTCCAGTTCTTCTCGTTCATGGAAATCCCCAACACAGCCTAACATGGCAATTCATCGGTCCCATACTCGCCCAGAACTACACTGTAATTGCACCGGATAATCGTGGCGCTGGTGACTCGAGCATTCCTCCCGATGGGGACTACACAGCGTCTGCCTCAGCCGAAGACCTCAAAGGCGTGCTGGACTTCTTGAACATCACGTCTGCATACGTTTTTGCTCACGACAAGGGAGTCGGCATGGCAACTGCTCTATCCATCAAGCATCCTGATGTGGTCAAGAGACTGGCACTAGCTGAATACCCTCTTCCCGGATTTGGATATGAGCAGTCTGCAAACCCAGCTGCCTATTGGGACCTCTACCAGAACTGGCAACTGGCATTCTTCCAAGTCACCGACCTGGCCGAGTTTCTCATGTCGGGCAAGGAGAAGCAGTTCTTGCAGTGGTACTTTTACCACGGAAGTTACTCTGGAGTTGAGAGTTTCAGCGAGGAGACTGTCAACAGGTACACAAGCAGCATCTCAAAGCCGGGGTTTCTGAGAGCGATGCTGGGACCCTTCTCCAGCACGACTGTCTTCAAGGATGCCGAGTTCTTCAAGACCTCGTTGAATGAGAGTCGGTTGGGTGTCCCACTTCTTGGAATGGGTGGTGAAGCAAGCCTGGGACTTGAATCCCTTCTTCGAGACTCCTTCGAACCTATATCTACGAATCTCGAGATCGATGTTATTCCAAAAGCTGGACACTGGATCGGTAAGTATTGGGCTCTCACTTGGAGAAATGTTATTGACCATTGACTAGCGGATGAGAACCCCAAGTGGACGGCGAAGCGTGTTGCCAAGTTCTTCCAGGACGATGATCAGAGTCCCAAGGAAGTTGATCTGGCTTATCTGGATGACATGGTAACTCTGGATGTTGGGTACTTTGGTACAAGAAGGAACTTTAAACTTGGATCTCAGTAAACGAATAGTTTGATCATGGCGTCTTCATATCAACGGATCCAAACATTCATGGGATACAAAACATCATGAGTTTTGCATTTGGTAGATAAATACTCTGGTAAAATAGATACAAAGAAGTGATGCACCTGGCAACGTCCTAATCCAATCCTCTATACATTCCTTCCAAATGGTCCAGGCCCTTACTTGGTGGAACATCCGATGCGCTTGGAGCTGACAGCAATGTCATCGTACCAGAAAGTGTTGATAGCACCGCTGTAAGACTCCCAGCCAAAGTAGACGCCCTGAATCTTGGGCTTGGGGTTGCTGTTCTTCCAGCCATTGGTGTAAGAAGCAGGCTCGTTGGGCTTGTAGACGAGACCCTTGACGGGGCTGTCGTTGAGCCAAGTGGCGATGGTGCCGTCGGGAGAGAGGTGGTACTCGAGGCACTGCCACTGGTTGGCGGGGATGCTCTTGGAGGCGGCGATGCCGTCGGGGGAGAGATCGGGGAGGGTAGCGTCGTCGGATTCGTGGTTAAACATGAGAATCTTGCTCTGGCCGCCGATGCGGAGGTGCTTGCCCTTGCCCTGGGCTGCGTCAGGCATCGTGATGAAGGTGACGTGGGAATCGTCGAGGGCCTTTTCAGACTTCCTGCACAGTTGTTAGTGAGTCAACATTATACAAAAATCGCGACCAAGTCATATCTTACATCCAGGCCCTGACATAGACGTCACCACTGGGAATGGCGTCGGTGCCAAAGAATTTGTGTCCGCAGAAGCCATTGGAGCCACCAGTGACCTTGATAGAGTTGGTACCACTGTGACCGGTTGTCTTGTCGAGAACAACCTTTCCACCCTGGTCGCAGTCGGGAGCATAAGTAGGCCAAGCTACCTGATCCCAACCGCTCTCGAAATCCTCAGCGACCTGGCCGAGAGTGAGAGGAAGCACAGAAAGTGCAGTAAGAGCAATTTGGCGAAGCATGATGGGAATTGGAAATATGGACTTGGAAGAAGAATAAAAAAATAGAATCGAAAAGTGAATGGAATGCTAAGAGAAAAGCCAAGCTGCCAAGGACAGGCTAAGATATATATATATATATATATATA
>JAAVUH010000045.1:0-106033 GCA_014899045.1 Fusarium palustre | reverse complement strand
AAGTTGCAATTTATAGGGGGGTGTGCGTGTACATGCTCTTTTGATTGGTTCATGACACGCGCCCTCAAGTGCCGTGTCATTCGAGGATTGGTCGCATGGACCAAAAAGAGCTTCATATTCGTTACCTGACCTAAACTAAGAATTTCTTTCTTTATTACTTGGGTATTCATGAAAAGTTTTTTTTATTTTTTTTTTATTACTTTTTTTTCTTTGTTAAAAAGTTTTCACTGAGGTTAATCAATTCCCGGTTTTCTGGAGCCGATATGTTCCTTTCTTTTCCGCGTGGCTCCTCCGGGTCTGACTGTGTCTGCTGATGATAACATGGGCTCTCAAGCAAGGGCTGAGTTGACTTGGTCTAAGTCATGAGAATCGTCCAGAACAGGTTTCAAACGTTTGAGCTAGCCATCGTGAAAGAGAGACACGGAGCGGAGCAGAAGTCCAAAGGCGTCTGTCTGTTCGTATGTCATTCACAAGGCTTAATGAGTCTCGACTCAACGGTTGTCTCCACGGCAGGCACACATTCATTCTATCAGTGACATTCTGATAACGGCTGTCAAGGTTGCATGCTGATGGATTTGTAGCTCCAACCCCTGACTTGCCTTGCCGTGTCTTATACCCAAAGCGTAGTATCCCATACTTTTCGTTCCGGCGGCAGGCAAGGACCCCGAAGCCAAGTCCAAGCCAAACCTCAATCCTTCGTTCTGTTTCTTGATCTGACTATTCCTCTTACAATGCGCAATTCTCACGTCGAGTTTGGGGTTGACATGTCTGGTCCTGTAGCGAGCCGCATATTAA
The DNA here is from genome assembly GCA_014899045.1 of Fusarium palustre. NCBI lineage: Eukaryota > Fungi > Ascomycota > Sordariomycetes > Hypocreales > Nectriaceae > Fusarium > Fusarium palustre. Next base: position 105,238 of record JAAVUH010000045.1, on the reverse strand, counting down.
GCTGGTGCTACCTAACGTCGCTGATTCGAGCCTACAACTTGTCTAGACAAGCGAGATGAGGAACTGTCACCAATTCGACCTATCATATCAACTCGCACTTGCAGAACGGCAGGTCATTACCTATCCCTTGCGTCCGCCGTTCGGTGTATCTAATAAAGACACGTTTTTCAGAGACATTTGAAAGCAGGGACCACATGGATTTCCAGCAAAACCGTTATTTTTGCCCTTCGAAAATGTCATTTTTTTCATTGTCTTTGACTGATGGTGGCTTGGTGGTCTAGGCTCTAACCTGGAGCGTTGCGTTGTGTTGCATTGTACCCTGTCTTGCTTACCTACTAAGAAAAGGCAGATCTGACAGATCACATTCAACGTGCGTTCCCCCGCATTCTTTCATGTACACTCGTATCTTTTATCAAACCGGGGTTTTTGTTAAACCAAAAACTCGGCTGGGCTAGGCGCAAGTTTGCATCAAAGGAGCTTGTCACTTTGTCAGGGCCCGTCCTGCCACACTGCCTCTACTGCAGGTTCTGCTGCGACCAACAAGGATGGGCGTTCTTATGGTCTCTGCTGTATAGTTACGTAGCGGCACAGTCAGATTCGAGATAGTGTTCTGAAATAGGTATCCTCTGGAACATCTTCTATTTCCTTTCTCAGTTTACATCCCTCAAGTGAAGGGTTAGAGGGTCTTGGAAGGAAAAGCGTATTATCATCAAAAGAAGGGGTGCAATATTGGCCACTCGGCCGATTCCTGACAAACAAAAATGTGTTTACAGAGTACATCCTCGAGCATATCTCCAGCTTTTACGTCTGTGCGATGCCTGCTCTTGTTACTGTCTTTGCCGCTGTCCCGTCTGTCCTCTTCTGTCCCGTCCCGTCCAACTACAAAGACCAACCAGCATCTGGGGTAAAATTCCTATCAGACTGCTGCAGCTGCACGCTTTTGGACAAAAGTAAGCCTGCCGTCGTGTCTTATCAGGGGGGCTATTGACCTTGCTGTGCAATCCCCGTGCCTGCGCTGAGTGGGCAATTAGGACATGGGGGTTGCACACAACTCAAAGCAGGCCATCATGAGCGCTCCAAGGGTTCATTCAAGCGTCCAGTAGCTTTGAAACCTACAGCGTAACGGTACATACATAATCGACAAGGCCTGCGTCGGGACCATCGAAGATCCTTCTTCGGCCGCCTCGCTTGGAAGCAGAGGGGAGGCAAAGAGCCAAGACGGCTTGGGGTCGGATGCTGGCGGCTCAAAAAGAGACTGACGAGACGAAATACCTCATTCGTAAGACGCGAGGCAAGTGTGTTTTTCCTGTACGGCAACAGCAACAGTCCTAGAAGAGACCTGTCAGGTTGCACTAGACATGAGCCTCTGGGAAGAGACATAAACAGCCGTGCGTGGCGAGACTATGGCAGACAAACTGGTGATTGCAAAGGAGGCGGGCGAATCGAAATCGGGATATTGTTGCATTGCATCGAGTTGCGTCTTATGCTATAGGAGTTTCAAGGAGAATATGGTTGTCTGTGAGTCCGTCCACTGTTGCGTTGCTGCTAGTCTTCACGATGACCCTCAATTGCAGGACAGGATAGAACCGATGCAGCACCTCTGGCAGCTGAGATCGCCACGCGGTTGCATTTCTTTGTACGCAACAGTTTGAGGACGTAAGCCAATCACCTCTGAACCACCCCAGACTCTTGTGCTACGCCTCTTGACGTGGGGAACTTTGGACGTTTGGTTGATTGTTGGAGAGAATGAGACTTGTCGTTATTATTTTGGTGGACGTTGGGTTGCGGGGAGGAGTCGAGGATGCCTGTAGCTGTACATGTACTATAGTAGCTGCCTGTCTGTTTCTATGGTCCTGTAGACATGGCTGCTCGTGGCTGTAGCGTACCTTGCTAGAGTATGAATGCGGCACCTGCATTTGCGGCTACCTGCAGTAACTACTAATTGTCGTGAATGGCATTCCATGTCCGGCGTCCCAATCAAAATTCTCTGGATTATGACCTTTACCTGTCATTTTGTGTTTTTTTTTTTCGCTATTGCATGTTGCATGGTCTGATAGCTAACCGAGAGGAGGTTGTCACAGCGTGCCATGTTGCACTGAACTAAGCTGAGGGTTGAGGTCTTGGCAGTACAGAGACCCCCTCTTTGAGTCTCCAGACTTTTTGACCCTCGTCAGTCGTTTAATGAACATGCTACAACTTACCCCGGATTTCTCCAGGCTCTCGGACTCGGCATCGTCGGTGGCTGGATTTGCCCGTCCGCAGCGGTCTATCAAACTTTACCACAGTCGGTAAGTCAGGAAGTAGCGGCTACGGATACTCCGTGGAACGTTATTTAAAATAGTATTTACGTAGAGCATTACGAGTCTTCCGGGTAGTGCACTATCTATTTGTTTGCTCCAGTAGGCGCTTACACTAGAAATGGTGTGATTGTTACAGTACCGTGGCCCTGGGGCTGTCTGTGCTGTGATGTTCTGGACAACAAAGCCCGTATGCCCATCCACTGAATAGACAAGACGTTGACATCTGTTGGTGGCTGATAGGGGCAAGCAAGCAAACAGACGCAATCCTTCTGTGACACTCTGAGGTATTAGTCGCTCATTAAGATCCGACTGTTTGGGCCCCAGTCTGCAGTCTGCGGCAAGGCTCTGACGACATCCATCCATTATCTTGAGCCTCCTGCATGAGCGTACAATACGTGAAGGGATCTTGTTGCATGAAAGAGAGCTTATCAAAACAGCCTCTGAGTCTCTACTATTCATGCATGCATGTTTGCTTCCTGAGCTCATTTAGTCGAAACGCAACTATTCAGACCACTATGCCAGGTAGAGTGATAGCTCAATGATAGAGCCATGATAGAGTATGTGTTTATTCAACTTTGAGTTAGACGGTGACACCCCCTCTCTCGTGACCGCCTAGATTACTCAAGTCATGAAATTATGTATTTGATGCCAGGAGTCTTCGCAACTTCTTCTACGTTTTTCGTTAGGTCGGTTTGGCTTTGGTGCTGTGATCGTCTTGTCCGATTACACTCTAGTGCGCAAAAGGGAACGCTGCACAGAACAACTCTGCTCTGCCATGTACTCTGCAGCGGTCGGAGAGGAGGGTGTCTAAATTGCGGAGGTGGCGCCTGGGTTGTGATATGATGTCTTAGTATCAACATGCAATGGATGTGCCATGTGACCTTTCGTGTGACGAGGTAACATCCGTACTCTCTCTACTGCTCTCTTGCTGCAGGAACTCGCCTTTTCCTTTCCAGACCCTTGCCAGACTCTTGCCAATATTGTCAATGACATGCTTGACAGGAGAAAAGGGCGCGTTCTAGCCCTTGGCTTGAGCACAGTAGAAGCGAGAAGAAAAGTGAGGGGTGGGTGTGCTGACCTCTCACGGGACCATAGTGATGATCTCGGTGATGTTCCATTTCCGTGGGGGGGATAATGAAGATCTGCGATAGGGGGAACTGGTCTAGGGTAGTGATAACGGAGTCGATGCTCCACGCTTTGGCTCAAGTCTGAGAATGAAGCCGATCATGGTGAACCACTTGAATCAAGTGTTTGATAACAAAAAGTGGTGTTCTATGATGCACCTGCACGATGAGCGCTTTTCCTTTCTTCGCAGCGAGTCTTCCGTTACAAGATTGGTCTGTATGTGCCAAGGTCTATCATGGTCAAGACAAGGTCTGGACCTCACCTCACCTGAGATACCAACATCTCACTAGCCTCACCTGAATGCCTTAAACCCGCGATTTCGATACATCATCAGAAACGACGTAGAAAGTGGATTGTGTCATGCCATGGTATGCAATTTACCCAAAGATGCCAAATTTCCCCTCTTGCCTGCACTTACCCGTTTTCCCACTTGGAGAGAAGCTTCTGCGCATAGGTAAACTAAACACGACGATGACCATGCAGTTGCTGCTTCTACCCGAAACCTGCCATGCAGCCTGATACCGATCCAGCGCATTCGCGTATTGTGCATTTCTACTACTACTACTACTACTTACACTAGGGGCTGTAAGCTGTAGGTTTCCGCACCGGTCCGGATGGCCGCATTACACCGAGCCGGGTGACTACCGTGGCGGCAGATCAAAATGGATCTAGAAGTGGATTTCACGATTGACCGAAGAGGGTCTCGGTATGGAGTTTGGACATCAACAACACCAGCAATAACCTTGACGATGAGCTGGCTAAAGACAAAGACATGATGTTAGTCTAGTCAATGCACCAGGGAATAGAGTTAAGGACAAAGCCGTTTGTTGTCTTGTCTCACCTCGCGGAGCAATTGCCGTCGATCTCAAATGGAGTTTGACAGCAATAACCTTGACGATGAGTTGGCCAAAGCCAATGCCAGAATGTTGATGTAATAGAAATTCTTCCTGCGGGGATACTCGGTTGTTGTCTCGTATCAGAGCAATTGATTCAGTTGAATGGATCCTGACTCCAAATGCATCATGTCTTTATCTAACGTTGGGCATGTAAGTTTATGTTTGTTCCCACAAAGAAAATGACAACCGACGATATCAAAAGTATCTGTGAGTGACACATGTCTAGTGTTCTCCAAATAGAGACGGGCGTGTTTATAGATACCCATCTCCCATGTTAGTTGCCTCCTCAATCTTGCAACTCCTCTGCGTACAGGGGAGAACTTGGCAAAAACTTCACCGGCCTAGAATTTCAGAGCCAAGGAAGTCATGCAATGCCATCAAACACTGCAGGCGTACGCACTCTCTTCGAAAGGTGTCCACTGCGTGAAATGCAGGTTCTAGGTGCTCCATTGCGGCTCCAAGATAGAAGCAATCCGACAACACTACCATATGATACGCTCAAGGTCATAAGTCAATATACTTTAGGGCCACGTAGTTGTTATGGAGTTAGGTATATTCAACAGCTATGCATGCATGTATGCTGCTATAGTAAAGCTCTAATAGTACACCAGCTTAAGACTTACTGCTCTGCTGTCACCACGTGGATAGACCTCCACAGCAACATGAAAAGGAGGCCTTGGATATTTGAGATATAATTGGAACCAAGGTGGATGAGGGATAGATACAATGCAAAAGAACTAACGCATCTGATGGTCGTTGTTCCTCACTACACCCCGTTTATCGACAAGACAGCATGGAAACAATGTAGACCAAGTACATGCGTAGCCTGACCACCAGTACAAACTCGGCCAAAATGCGCATCACATCAGCGTAGCTACAATCACAAGATAGGATGGATATAAGGACGACTTGACTATTATCAAGACCACATGCTCTTACATCAAACCAGGGGTTGACAGACTATCACATCAGCAACAAGATGATTAAGCACTTGTGATTTTGATTAGAAAAACACGAATTTCCATTTTCTATAGAATGCAGCTGTAGTGATAAACTACACAAATCTCGCACCCCTTAATCAGCCGATAAGATCCTAGCCATTCACAGCAATTTGCTCAGAAACCCATGATACTAGATCCCCGAGTCTCACAACGAATACTGTTGAATAAATTTGGTATAGCAATATTTCCAGACTTGTGTTATGTTATATAAGGTTAGTTCATCCCAGTGATAGCCCGGTTTTGACGTCGTAGGCCGTATTTCTACGGGTAGTCCGTGAGAGTTCAAGAGATAGCCGATTGTGATCGCCTGGTGAGTGAGTTTTCGGTTGGATATCCAGTTTACTGCTGACCATCGTTCTTCGTGACACCTGAATCCGCATAGAAAATCGCAAGTCTATTTTGTTAGCTCCGAAACCGAACCGAAAACTGTTCCCAAATCCTGACTTCAACTAAATGAGCTATTGTAGCCTGTCTGGAAGGCTATATGGCTGAAAAGACGCCATGCGTGCGTACAATCAACACCATGTACAAAGGCAATCGCTTAAGCGCGCGCGATCATGGCCTCGCGGTCAGGACCGGTACCAATCCACTTGACCTGCGATACGTTAGCAAATATGCCCAACAACCAGAAATCCAAAGAATAGACCTACCTTAACTCCAACGAACTTCTCAATGTACTGGCATTTGTTAGCATGACTCACTCATACAGTGGCATTTACTCTACCTCGACATATTCTCTGGCCTGCTTAGGAAGGTCGTAGAAAGTCTTCGCACCAGTTGTCGGCTTCTGCCAGCCGGGCATCTCGTGGTACACCACTTCAGCGCGCTCCAGAAGATCGAGGTCAGCAGGGTAGTGGTCGAGTTCCTCTCCGTCAACCTTGTAGGCAATGGCAATCTTGATCGTCTCAAAAGTGTCCAGAACATCGAGCTTTGTGAGGTTCAAAGCAGAGTAGTAGTTGATGGAAGCACTGTACTTGACAACGACAAGATCGAGCCATCCGCATCTACGTCGGCGGCCAGTCGATGTTCCCCATTCTCGTCCAATCTCCTGGAGCTTGGTTCCGATCTCGCCAGTATCCTCCGTCTTGAAAGCTCCCTGACCAACTCGAGTTGTGTAAGCCTTCACAACACCGATTGTCTCGGTGATGTTCTTAGGGTTCAAGGTGAGTCCGCCAATAATGCCACCGATCGTTGTGTTGGACGAAGTTACGAAAGGGTACGAGCCATACTTGATGTCGAGCATCAGTGCATTCGCTCCCTCAACGATGATGTTCTTGTTATCCTCTTGGGCTGCCTTCATGAAAGACACACCATCGACGGCATACTTGGCGAGTTTCGGTCGGTATTCGTCGAATCGGGCAATTTCCTCCTCGACGTCGTATACGAAAATGTCTCCGAAGCGCTTGCGGTAACCAGCCTCGAGGCGTCGAAGCTTAGAGTCGAACAGCTCCTTGTTGAAAACGTCAACGAGACGAACACCCTCTCGCTGTGAAGAGATTAGTGAGTTCCCAAGAGACATTGGAGTCGATTTGCCTTACAGCTGAGGCCTTAGAGTACGTGGGGCCAATGCCTGTTTCCCATGTTAGTTGGTTTCCACCATGGAAAGACTCGAGGGGTGCCAAAGCACACGAGACTAAATTCCATCATGACTGTCGACACTTTGCGTATGACCTAATCTCGTGTTTCTGACGTATCCGAGGAATGATTGACGTACCTCTGCCCGTGGTACCGATCTTTTTGTCTGTTGAACAGTTAGATGCACGTCTCGCTAATTGCAGCTGTAAGGACCAACCTCCAAGTTCCTTCTCCTCAAGTCCGTCGACAGCAATGTGCTGCTGCAAGATAATGTGAACACGATCCGATACGAGCAGACGATCCTCTACAGATGGGAGGCCCTTCTTGATCAATTCGGCCATCTCTGAGAAAAAGCTTGGGCTGAGATTGAGTTAGTATATGGAACATCCATGAAGAGGTCCAGTGACGTAAATACTTACACATGGAAAACAACACCGCTGCCGATGAAGTTGAGGCTAAAGGCTTTAGTTTCAGGTCATATGAATCTCACATCTTGGGATAATACCAGTTAGGGTTGATAAGTCCACTTGGCAGAAGGTGGAAGCTAGAGACAGGTCAGTACTTGTCAGGAGAATTTCGTATTTGTTTATGCGCACCTGTAGGATACTCCATTGGCGCTGTTGAGAAAAAGTTGAATATTAGTTAACAAGAATAGTTGCCCAAGAAGAATTAGACTAACACAATAGAGTGTCCAGCTAAGAAATCTGTCAGCATTACACTTGTACTAAGCGCTGTAAGTCTTACCATTGTGACCTCCAGCAGCTCGGGCGCAAAGTTGTGCCTCAGGGGCAAGGATGTCTGTCAACTTTCCCTTCTGTATCGCATAACATGGTTAGAATCCAGTTGGATCGTGGTTGAGTAATAGACAGAGAAAGTTATTGGATTCGAATCGGGAGAGAATACGTACACCCTCATCGCCTGTAATCCATCATGTTAGCATACGTCTATCATGAATATTGTAACCACCACATCATCCCATTCCTTGATATCTGGCATTACCAGGACACAACAGGGTGAGACGAAGGAGAGAATAAGAGAAAACTAACCCCATTGAGCACCAAGAATAACCTTTATCGTCATGTTGCGTTACTGTTAAATGCGTTGAACACGATGTATGTCGATGTTGCAGGATGGAAAAAAAGGCGCGGGGCATGACGCGGGGCATCATCGGAGCGGGGCAGGAGCTTGCATCACTTATGTTAGCACCGTAGCACCGGCACCGGGGACAGATGTGAATCATTCCAGTGGGCATTGGATACCTAACAAATTTAAGGTACGATACCCCAACAACAGCCAAACAAGCCCCTCTAATTATAAATTGCGCTCTGGAATTTTTGTTAGTAATTACGGATGCCAATTAGTATGTAAACATCGCACTTCCTACTTCCTCGAAACATGGAGTATACAATCGTTATGTCCAAAGGCGAGTCATCTCGTGAAAAGTACATTTGCTTCTCAATTACTGTGACAACCCTCACCAAGCTTACAGTCTTTACAGCACAAAGAGCCCTAGCCCTAGATGACTGTATCATACCTGATGGGACTTTGCGATATGTAAAGTGGAGTTCCGATCAGCAGTTTTGTCTAACTTGTTGCAATCAACCAAAGAACGGTCCAAAGAATGATGTGATCTGGAGCCCGGACATCCGGGTTTCGCCAGAGCAGGTAATAGAGACTTGCGAATATGTGCTAACCTAGAACCGAAGAAAGATCATGGCAGCAAACTCTTGAGCATTTCTTGATAAGTTTTGAACTACTCGTGAGGTGGGACTAGATGTTCCAATCACATGTGATTGCTCTCAGCCGTTGTGGAAATTGTGATTGCATCCATAGTAGGTAGCCAATATGCGCCTGTATTCTTAATATTGGCTGCCTCTAAATTTGCTGAATCGTGAACCCAATTTGTTTAATAGTGAACAAACTTTTAGAACCCGCAAAGTTTACTATCGCAATGACTGATTTGAGTGGTATGGAGCAACAGCAAAGGATTAGACGTAGGTAGGTATAAAGACATATTGCTCTAGTTTTCTGTGTCTTGAATGAATTGTTCATCCAATGAATGGGCAGTGCAATTGGTCAATGTTGTTAGTCCCCTCTGGACCTGCACGCCAGAGGGTTAGCCATTTCCTAGTAGTGAAAGGCAGCAAACAAGTATCTCCCGTGCACTTGGAAAAAGTTACCTTTAAGTTCACTTTTCCCATTCGCGTGGTAGTTGGGGCGGATGGACGTCTTGTAAATGCTAAATGGACGTCACGTGCTGTCGCGTCACAGACGTTCGCAGCTTCTACCCTGTTTGTTTCCTTTCCGGTCAATTCACTCCAGTTTAGCCGCAAAGAGAGAGATGCGCTTACTTCACTTCTTTGTTCCGAAATCTTCACAACAACCGTCTCCTCTCGTTACCCTTCAACTCGAAAATGCGTAAATCACCGAAATGATGGAATCCCAGTCGCTTCAAGCAGGCAGCAACGAGTCACAGGACAGCCAGGCCATCTTTGAGGCCTACAGAGCCGAGTTTGGCGTCGGCAGGGTATGTTGACAGTGCAGCTGAATTCAGCGCACACTGGGGTTAGGATTCATGATGCGCTAACACTTTTGCTGCTTTACAGTTTAGCAGCTCGCTTTCCAAATTCGATGCGTCCTCAAGAACCGGCACGGAGGCTCCTAGACAAATCCCTTCGCCTACAAGCGGAGTTGCTATACTATCACCGGACCCAACAGTTAACAAAAAAGTGGCATTCGAGGTCGCTGACTCTCGCGACGCGTTAAGGGACACGGCGCGCTCAGCAAGACCCGCTTCTGAAAATGGCGATCCGTCGCACTGGGACGAGACAGGGGTGGCACTGACACACCCAAAAAAGCAAAAGCAATGTACTCTCGAGACCAGCATGCGTAGAGGCGTTACTCAGGGCCGCAAGGGCCGCGTTAACCTGATTACCGACAGAAGCAAAACTCCAGGTCACGACATTCTCATCAATCCACAAGATTTGAACCACTTGCCTGCGCGCCATGACAGCGCGAAGCCGCAAGCAGTGCAAAACGATGCACCCAAGCCTCTGACTAAGAGTACGAAGCCGCTGAATAGCGCTGCAGTCGGTGCCTTGCACAAGATGGATTTTTCTCAGCAAACTCCGACCCAGGCCAACTTCGACCGTGATTACAGTGAATTCTGCGATTTTGTACCCTCTAGTCCTGTCGAGGGTGATACACAGTCTGGGTCTTTTGGGCCCAGGCCTCTTGAAGATGACGACACAGGGGCTGTCAACTTTGCTAACTTAAGCGAGTTCGGTCGACCATCATCCCAGGTCTCAGAGGATGCAGGCTTCGAGAACACTAGAGGTGACTGGAGGCATCCTGATCGCACTTCTCAGTTGAATAATGGACAAACACCGCACCGTCCCAATGCTCCGACTTTCGAGACCCCCGCTATCCCCAAGAATCCGTTTGCTGCGAAACCGAATATTGTTGCCCCTCTGGCCGGAAGCCAATTGTTCGGCCAGACGCAGTTTTCCTCGGCTGTCAAACGTATAAGCCCGACATCGTCGCGACCTTCTCCGAAATTGTTCAACTCGAAGTCACCGAACCTGATTGAGACGTCGCCTTTGAAGAATCGAGCCAATGTTTCATCACCAACAGATATTCGTACATCGAGTCCCCTACGTCTACACGAGATATCCGAGACTTTATTGACAGAAGACCACGAGGATTCCGGGCGAGCGCAAACACCTCTGAACAACCAATCCACTGGCGGTGACATGATACCAGAGTCACCCCCATCAGCAGAATCTACGCCCCGCGCGCAAGCACCCTTGTCCTCGAGCACTACTGAGCCAATGTCCCATTACGAACCCATGAAAAAGTCACAAGAGAGAAAAACACTGGGATCAATTGTCATTTCTCCTATGAACTCTGATGACGATTCCGACGACGCAATTCGACGAATGGAGAGACGAAAGAAGATTGAGCGGAAAAAGGCAAAGGCCGCCGAGGAGTTGGGCCGAGTTAGTTTTACACCAAAGATATGGCACGACTCTACGGGGCAATCATCAAGGAAGAAGAGAAAGCTCTCGTCGGCTGATAATCCTGAAGTGAGTCATGCAATGCCAAAAGTTGATACGGATTGTAGTAAGCGACAAGAGCTGCCCGCCATCGTGGATGATTCCCAGAAAGGATTGGTGGCTTCCAACGAACTTCCTGTTGCATCGACTAAAGCTACTCTTGGAAACAGTGCCCCTGAAAGCCAGCAGGTTGACCACGATGGCGACGTGGTATTGGTGGATGCTGAAAAGGCTATGGTGGATGAAGATATGATACCGGCCACCAGTCCAGCGCCATCTCTACCACCTACAGCACCTGTTGAATATCCAGAGCCATCAGAGCCTGAGCTACCTCGGCTGCGGATGGACAATGAAGATGTGCCAGAGGGATCAAACAATCACTCTGAGCCTTCATCATTGCCTCCGCCACGGAGACGGACCGCTAGGACTTATGGTCGTGTAGTTCAACAAAAACGTAGGAATCCCTTCCTTAGTTCTTCCAACTCGGATGGGTTGATGGGCGACACAGAGCCGAGACCAATGTCCATGTCGTCACCTTTGCACAAGGCGGCTGGAGTTTCGATGATAGAAGAAGAGTCAGAGCAGGAGTGTCAGCCACCTCAGGAGACGATCGAGGTTGATGCTAATCCGACAGCACGACCCAAGAAGACGGCTCGGGATGTTTACGCAGACCTTCCTCCACCAATGACTACTCGCTCACGACGCAGCAACAGAGCTGGGACAACCCCAGTAACCCCACTGGCCAGTCGCTCGGCTGGTCCAATTTTACCAACATCGTCAAGCTTGAGTGTCTTATCGACGACACCAAGTTGTTCTGCCAAGACAACACCTGGAACGCAAGACTCACCTGGCTCTGAACGGCCAGAATCAGTGACTCTTCCCTCTCCAGGAGGTAATCACAGCTTGCGCAAGGGACATGTTCGATCAGGAACAAAGTCAGAGTCACCTCAACAAACAGGAAGGTCGAGAAGAATATCGAAACGTTATCCACGTCTCGACTCTGAATCGACCGATGAACTGCACCATTCGCCAGCTGCAAGCGTGCTAGAAAGGAGTATCGTACACAAATCCAGCAGGTCCTTCAAGCAGAGCTTTGCTTCTGTACCTCGTACAGGGCGGCTGTTTGATGGTATGGTATTTGCACTGTCCTTTTCAGCCCAGTTTAAAGCACAAGAACGTAAGAAGATAGAGTCGAAAATTACGCAATCAGGGGGAGCAATCCTCACAGATGGGTTCCAGGACATGTTTGAACACTCATCCATCATGAGTACTATGAATCCAGTGATGGATGAGCAAGAAGCCTTAAGGCTTACCAAAACAAGTTGCGAGAGCGGGTTTACAGCACTCATAGCCGACAATCATTCACGCAAAGTCAAATACATGCAGGCACTGGCACTCGGCCTTCCTTGCTTGGCTCCTCAGTGGATCACAGCCTGCCTCAACAAGGGTGCTATTGTGGATTGGGAACCGTACTTGCTTTGTGCAGGCGCATCTACTGTGCTCGGAAATGCGCTTCGGTCACGAATCTTGTCTCCATATTCGGCAGCTGAGGCGAGACTGGTTGATGTTATTGAACAACGACCACGGCTTCTGGACGGGCAACGGGTCCTTGTTGTTGTGAACTCAAAGAAGTCGCGCAATGAAGCTAAAGAGCCCTATATTTTTCTTGCGAGTGTATTGGGTCCGTCAATATCGAGAGCATTCTCGGCACAACAAGCACGAGAATTGTTGCTGGAACATCAGAAAGCAGGAAATCCATTTGACTGGCTGTACCTTGATAAGGATACAGGAACAGTGGAGGCAGTTCTCGCGCCAACGGAAATAACGGGTAATAAGAGACGACGGAAATCAGGACCAGCCCAAACCAACATTGCGGACATCCGCGTCTTGGACGATGAGCTTGTAATACAGAGCTTGATCCTGGGTCGAATGGTGGAAGAAAATGAAATGTATACATAACAAACTTACCAGGGTTTCATTATTCTCGAAGGCGTTTTAAGGACTATTGCTATCTTGGGGGATTAACAAGGATCACCTTCTTGGATCGATGCATTGGATGGCGTTGCAAAGCGGAATCTGAAGGCAAGACTATACCTAGTGCGAGCATCGTAGCTAGATTGCCCCTGGCGTTTATCTGCTTTTCGGCATCTTGATATTTTACTATGATAACTAATCGAGTACCCATTTGCGACAAAAACTCAAGTGGACATCATGTTCGTTATACACGTGGGTAGCGTCGAACAGACAGGGCAAATATACCTAAAGTGACCCCTCCAGTGCCCACTCTAAATCCAAGCTTACGACAGTATCAAGGAAATTCGGGCATCAAGTCTTTTTAAGCGAGGTGTTGATGTCCAGAGATTATGGGGGGATTCGAAGAAACTGCAATGACGAAATTCAAGAGGTATTGGCTGGCTACCCTGAGCCTCCAGTAGAACTCCATTTCGATATAGACCAAGTCTTTGACTTTTAATCCTTTACACTTGATTTGCTTGGATATTCGAAAGTCAGAGTTTACTTCGTGTACGGCAATTGGTGTGTGTGAGTAAAGATTCAAACATGCAGGGATTGTTCATTTTTAGGAGTACTACGTACTCTGTATTCCAAGTCCAGATATCCATCCTTGCGTTGTAGGAGTCTGGAGAAGGTAGGATTGCAGTCTTGAATACTCTTGTGATACTTGAATCTAGCAACTCCTACCTACGTAATTGGGTTAGTACTACTTAGGTAGCTACCTACCTACTAAGGTAGGTATCAAGGCAATATCAAAAGCCAAGGGCCAAGTGCTTTGCGGGTTGATGCTTTTCATGTCTTAGCCCCGCGATGGCTTAGTAGGTACTTCCATGTTTACTTGCCCCAAACGACCCCAATTTGTTTCCATTTCCCCTCGATCTGGCCACCATCAATCTATTAATTGAATCGAGACTCTGCCAATGTCTAGAACCTGAACTCGAACGTTCGAGACTTTAAATTTTTTGCCGGCAACCGGGGTATGGCCGGCCATTTGCGACTGTGGTATCTGTTAGCGGTAAGCCGTTTAAAAATTGCCTTCGCAATTCGTCCAGAGACTACACGAGTCTGTTATGGTGTAGGATTTGTGTGCCATCACGCAAGCTTTGGAGTCTTTTACCCGCGAAAACATACAACAATTGCTTGATTTGCGGCTGTACCCGAGAAGTGCTCCAAAGTATATCCAGTTTGGGGATTGCTTGTGGTGTACGCGATTGTACATTAAACGAATCCCTGTTGATCGCCACTTCAAGGTCGAGGACATTGTGGTTTATCAGAGCGCGCATTTCCTTCAGGGTACTTTGGCCTTTCCTTGTTCATTGCTTTTCGATACTTACACAAGACAATCTCGGCTTGGATCCAGCTTGGGCCAGAGTGTCGATAAACAGTCATCAAAATGTCTTCATGTCCACCCAAGCTGGTCTCGGAATCAGCTCGTGAACGGGAATCTTTCAAGTTTGTGTTTCCCTCTATATCAAGCTCCTGATGTTCGCAGGTATTGGGCAGCCCAATTTTTGCGCAATCACTCACAGGCTGTTAGGTATGGAGCGTCGATTCTCAACGACATCGTAGAGTCGCCTAGCGAAGGTGTATCTCCTCCAGGCGCGAATACCCCTACAGACAACGCATTCGACGAAGTCAACAGACAACAAAATTCCTCGCGAGATACTGTCCTTGCATCTCTTGCCCAACTAGGACTCTGGAAAACAAGCACCGATCGAGCTTTGGTTTCTTTATTCGATCGCAATCATCAATATATCGTCGCAGAGACAACGCAGAAATCATCACTTGCTCCAGGACCGATTCGGTCGACAAACGACCATGGAGAATTTTGGTTGTATCCTGGGACATTTCCACGCCAGCTTTCGGTCTGCGATCGTGCTCTCATGGCGCAGAAAAATGATCCTTCTGCTTCACAAACGAAATTGCCCCTCACTCTGATACCCGACCTTGAAGCCGACGCCCGGCTATCCAAATTACCGCATCCATTGTCAGGCCACCCTGCTCGTTTCTATGCTGCAGTTCCTATAAGATCACCCGCTGGTGTCGACATTGGCGTTTATTGCGTGGTTGATCCGCAGCCAAGGGAAGCCCAAGCCTGGAGTAGTAGCGACACCCAAGCTCTACGAGAGGTATCTTCGAATATTATGGATTATCTTCAGTCAAAGAGTGTAGGCGATGCTTACAGAAGAAGTGTGAGAATGACGAGAGGGATAGGCTCCTTCGTGGAGAAGGAGTCGACCATGGCCGGTTGGAGAGCTCGTGCTAGTTCTCCAGCATTTCACGATGACGTGACCAGAGAAGGTGCTTTGAACCACGAGCAACAAGCACTGCAAAGAGTCCGAGGTCTTAGCCTCCAGAGGACGCTTCCGGTACATGTGCCGATGCAAGCCAATACTGGAAGCGACACAACTGCCGCGAGATCTGGGGGCACTGGCCAAGCCAACATGACCAGTGTTTCGTCGGAAGGCCCATCTGCCCAGGCGCCCGAGACCGACCTGAAAGAGAAAGCAATCGCCAGGATATTCTCTCGCGCAGCAAACCTCATACGTGAAGGAATCGAGATTGAGGGCGTTCTGTTTCTGGATGCCAATCTCGAGGCGTCAGCGATCGATGGAGTGGTTCACGATGGCAGCCATTCGACTCCCGAGGTTTCATCGAGTAGCGATGATGCTAGATCCCAAACATCCGACGATGATGAAGAAGAAGAAGAAAGGCGGTGCTGTGGCATTCTTGGGTTCGCCACTTCCACTTCATCTAGCATCAACTCAGATCCTGTATCCAAACTCCATGTCGGCTTGCCAATGAAATTGCTTGCGGCTCTATTGAGGAGATATCCGAATGGCAAGATCTTTAACTTTGATGAAGATGGGGGGCTTCTGTCCAGCGGAACATCAGAGGAAGATATCTGGTCATCCGTATCTCAACAAGATGAGCTTGGTGTAAGCTCGGCAATATCTGTTTCCAGCAAAGAGTATCGTCCTTGGTCACGGGCCTCTGAAGGACAGTCGTTATCAAAAGTATTTCCTGGGGCTAGGAGTGTAGCTTTCGTGCCTGTTTGGGATCCCAAACGGGATAGATGGCTAGCAGGAGGCTTTGCCTACACTCTGACGCCTACGAGGTCTTTTACTATTGAGGGCGAGTTGAGCTATTTGAAAGGCTTCGGCATGCTGGCCATGTCGGAAGCTCAGAGACTTGAAGCCTTGCTAGTCAACAAGGCCCAATCTGATGTACTAGGTTCTTTATCTCACGAACTGCGGACTCCTCTCCATGGAGTCATGCTTTCAGCCGAGCTTCTTGCCGATACTCAGCTGGATGTCTTTCAGGGGAACCTGTTGCGTACCCTGGAAACATGCGGTCGAACACTCACCGAGACTATCGATCATCTCTTGTACTTTTCGAAAGTCAATCAAGTCGCGGTCAACAAAAAGAGAGAGCGCCGGGCCCGGAAGTCATCCATCGCCCCTGAGCCCGTCCCGACAATCGCAGCCAGTACATCAGCTTCTGAAGTAAGACTAGACGCTTTAGTCGAGGAGGTAATGGATAGTGTTTTTGCTGGCTATGTCTTTGGACGTAACGAAGCCGACAAAGTCTGGCAAAACAGTAGTCGAAGCGGACAGTTGGATAAGGGAGAGTTGCAGCCTCCCAACTCGGATAACTTGACGGGTGGTCGTGCAGATGGCACCATCAAGCACGAGATTCCACTTGGACACAAAAGTCAGGTGGCTATCCTTCTCGACATCGACCCTTATGTTCCTTATCGTTTCCTTGTTGCAGCTGGTGCACTCCGACGCGTAGTAATGAACTTATTTGGAAATGCGCTGAAATATACGCAGCACGGCACAATCACTGTGTTACTTTCTCAGAAGCCACTATCTCCTACCGACCCGAACAGTAACAGGCGAGTGGTCCGAATTTCAGTTATAGATACTGGCCGAGGCATTTCCCCAGACTTCCTTCAAAACGATCTTTTCAAGCCATTTTCTCAGGAAAACCATCTTTCAAATGGCACTGGATTGGGGTTAAGCCTCGTCAAAAAGATTGTGGCGTCCATGGGCGGTAAGATCTCGATCGAGAGCGCAGTCAACGTTGGGACTACTGCAACAATAACATTGCCTCTAACTCGATCGAATGACCCGAGCGTTTTGCAGGGGCAAGAGGTGAACGAGGCCGATGAAGAGGCGAAACGGTTGAAAGGGCTGCGCGTGCGGCTAATAGGCTTTCCCTCAGAGGAGGAGATCAAGTCACAAACAGCAAGCGGTATTCCTATGTCTGCCATGGAGACCATGTGCCATCGATGGTTGAAGATGGACGTTATTCACGAGTCTTCAAGCCAACACGTGGCACCAGACATCGTCCTGTGCAACGAGATTGCAATTGAAGACCCAGTTCTCACAAGTCCAGAGCTTGACAGGTCTCCTGTAGTTGTTATATGTGCTACTGCCATTACAGCACACAAGCGATCTTCTCAGCGAGATACATCCGAGGAACAACGAGTGTATGAGTTTGTTTCTCAGCCGTGAGTACCACCCGATATTATTGAGTTCGCACTCCGCTAACTTACCACCGCAGCATCGGACCGCACAAGCTCGCCAGGATCCTTCACATAGCATTCCGTCGATGGGGGGAGTTGCAAGCTCTATCACCAATGGCGGCAACGACAGCGGAGAGAGGACTGTCAAACGATGAATCCACGCCGTCAATTTCAGATACAAAGTCTGCGAAACGCCCTAAGCCGCCAAGACGAGTCTCAACAGTACAAGGACCCCCGGATACAGCGCAGGAAGCAATTTCGGAAAACGAAACTAAGAGTTTCCTACTCGTTGATGACAACCCAATCAATCTCTCAATATTGTGTGCTTACATGAAAAAGTTGAAAAGCAAATATGCTACAGCAGCAGACGGACTTGAGGCTGTAGAACGCTTCCAGGAAAATCCTGACCTATTTAGCTGTATTCTGATGGACATCAGCATGCCACGCATGGATGGCATTGAAGCAACAAAGCAGATTAGAGCCTTTGAACACAGAAAAGAGCGAGAGCCAGTAGCTATATTTGCCTTGACCGGACTGGCTTCGGCAAGTGCCCAACAGGATGCATATGCAAGCGGCGTGGACATTTTCCTATCCAAACCTGTTAAACTTAAGGAGTTGAGCACTATATTAAGAGAAAGGGACTTGGTGTGAATGGGAAGGAGAACAAAGAAGGGAGACGGGAGATATAAAGAAATAGACGGTTTATTAATGAGAATACGATATACATAGATGGCCGGACGGGTTGGGTTCATGATGAGTGTTGAGGGTGCATACGATGGGCAGAAAAACTACAATAATCATGCGGTAGCATTGTTTCAGCCGGGCTTTATTAGGAGTGATATTATGTTTCTACTTGTAAAAGGATTGTTTACATATCAAACTCGAGATTAGTAGATGGGTATGATTATCAGATGATAGCATAGCCGACGACATTCCTCGAATCGTGATGACTAACTCGATGCTTTCTTGTATGCATAAGTTTTACATTTAAGCCATGAGAAAGGTTGTTGAATTGGCCCGGATGTCTCGGAAGTTTGCTGTATATGGGACTCGGAGTTTTAGGGTTGACCGAGAGAGCATTGCATGCGTCTTATGTTTTATTGTCAACCTCTGACTGCCGAAAGGTCACAAGGGCTCGACACTAGTCGGCGTTAGTGGTTCCACCGCATCGATAGCTAGGATCGGTGGATGTAAGAACATCTCGGTGTTGATTTTTCTTTATGGCCGCAGCGTGTTTAGACTCTTGTGTCATAGAGAAGTACATATGTACCTGCATCTCTGCTTGATTTATCGGGGCCAGTAGGCTCTGAAGTGAAGTTTCTTCTCGTCAGAAGGGTATTACTGGGACATGATAGGAACGAACCGGTCTGATCGTGTGCTGTAATGCTATAAACGGTGATTACCTTCAACGTTCTGAAGAGTGAGTATACAGGCCGGAAATGGGCGATGCGGAGCTTTCTGCCCTATTGCCTTATTTTGAAGGCCAGCTAAATTAGTGTGAATGTCATCCCTCGTGGAGGATTGATAAATATTGTTACAAATGACGTAGACTCAACACGCTTAATAATTTGTAATGGTTATAATGTACTAATCTAGTGATGTGGTCTAGACGAAGATATCTAGGCAAACAGATAAGAAACGAAGATACAATAATCTGTAGCTGGGTTAATAGCTTCTCATGAACAAGAATATCAATTGACAACGGAGTACTGTATCCGTAGAGCTTACGTAAACCAGGAGATCCCTAATTAAAGAGAAGTCACTACCAAACTGCCAAGTCTGCTGTAAAACACAATACCAAGGTGACAGGCCGGTCATGTTACTATGTAAGGAGCTTGGCAAACTGGAGTCAGGAGCGGAAATCATGATTCGAGAGTCATGCATAGACTAGGCGGAATCAAAATTCGATCAGATTGGTGTGATTTGATACAGAAGCCGTCGTGGCATTGGAGTCTCGGGACACCCGGAGGTTACTTTAAAGTGTCGGAGGCTGGATATTTCATATGTACATATGCAGCCGGGTTGTCATCTTACCCGTACTTCCGTTAATGAGACGATTCCATTCTTGAATCCCAGAAACACCGGCATTCACGGAATAGAATAAACGGCCGGGGGGGCTCTAATTAGACAATAGAGAATGAAGAAGGGAAATTTGTATAGTAAGCGTTGTCGAATGATGGTGGTTGACGGGCACGGACAAACAACACCACAGTCATGTCAATCTGGAAACATCTCGATTGCCCCTGTTTAGGCAGACAGGAACAAAGACAGTGGGGAGATACTTATGGTTAAATAAGTAATTATTGTTTGATAACAACGCAGTACGAGTACGATGCAATCTGCACTTCAAGATGAGATAAGCTCACTCACCTCATAGCTTGACAACTCAGACTGAGACAGGTCTTCTTATGGCTACATTATTTTGTCCGTCTTTTCCAAGTCTTTGTCTATGACTGGTTCATTCACCTGTTGCATCGCATGTCGACCAGTATGTGCGGTAAAGTTGGTAGCGGGCGATCCATTAACGCAAACATCCCTGTCTAGCTCGGCTCGAGCTCTGCTCTTTCAGGTGCACATCAGGCTCTGCAATTGGCCATCAGCTTTCACAAGCCGGCATCCGGCAAGAGGGAGAGCTTGGGTCCCATGGGTGTTCCCTGTTTGGGTTTGGCTTGGCTTGGTCTAGTGCTCCCGAGACGACTTAAACAGACACATGTCGTGTGCCTTCAAGAAATAGGCATCCATGACCTACTTACCGGGTACTTGCAGAAGTGAAAAGAAAAAAGAGACCTACCAATTATATCTGAATCATGCTGTGAGGCCTTGTTTCTTGGCTACTATGTACTATGTAGCTGTGAATATCATAATGGACTTGTGCCCGAGCGTTCCGTTGGTTCTGCCAACAAAACCTGACTCTGTCCCTCCTACAAACGACTTGTCCTATGTGCTCTTCTTCCTATGATCTGAAAGTACTAAAGTGATTTAACTGATACCCTTTTGTGTTTTCTTTTCATTTTCATTTGTTCTATCCAAGCTTGGCATATCTTCTGTTCTCTCCTCAGTGGTGTACGGCATCTACCGCTTTGTACCTTGCAGTTCGAGACAGACCTCACCAATACCAAGGTGGCCCAGACACTTTAACTCCTATGAGGCCAGAAAGAAGCTTAATTTAACTGCCAGCCACGAATAATTCTCTTCATCATGGGAGTCGGTTCATTTCTCGAACCCCTCGTCGTGGTGACCCTCCTCTTTGGAGGCGCCTACTTCAACCGTAGCAAGGACTACAACTTCTGGACCAACAAGTCAGGCTTTGCCAGTCTCAAGAGCTACAAGCGTTCCGATGACCTACCGAAACGAGACTCGACCGAAAGTTTGATGAGTGGATGGAGCGGCTCACGATCGCCAAATCTCGACTCCTATAAGAATATCCAGTCGACTCTGCGCCGTCGCAAGTTGCAGGTGTTCGGATACAAGCGCATCGTCTCTACACCAAACACACAAGTTTTCGAAGATCGTCTGCTAAGTCGACTTTTGAGGAAGCTGCCCTTCTTGGTCGAGTGCTGGTACTGGTTCCTTATCTACTTTGTGTACCAGGTTGGTCGCGCCATCACTGCTTTGACCCTCGACGAAGGCACCGTTGATGTAGCTCGTCGACATGCTCTTCAGATCATTCATCTCGAACAGCGCCTTCACATCTTCTGGGAGATTGGCTTTCAAAAATGGTTCCTTGCCCGACCAACTATTCTCCATTGGGTCAACCGCATCTACTCTTTCATCCACATTCCGGGTACTATCATGTTCCTGGTGGTGCTATACTACTTCACAACCACTCGTCATCGCCGTTATGCTGCTGGACGCGTGCGCTCCGATAACGTAACTGCTGGTCCTGGTTTGTACGAAGCCCGTCGACGAACTATGGCCATGTGCAACTTGATTGCATTTGTTGTCTTCACAAGCTGGCCTTGCATGCCGCCTCGGCTTCTGAGTGATCCTCAGTATGAGGGCCCTGATGCTGAGGAATCCAAGAGCTTTGGTTTTGTCGACACTGTCCACAGTGGTACTGGCGAGAGCAGTGTCTGGACTACTAACAAATTCTGTAATCAATATGGTAAGTCAAACTCGTACATTTCCAGCTTACATTACTAATTGGGTTTGCAGCTGCCATGCCTTCACTACACTTTGGTTACTCTCTCCTCGTCGGTCTCACAGTCGCGACTATCCCCATCACTGGCCTACGACCCTCCTCTTGGAAACGAATTGTTATCGTCGCCGCAGGCATGTCATATCCAGCACTGATTCTGACTGCCATTGTTGCGACGGCCAATCACTTCATCCTCGACGCTGTGGCCGGTGCCATGGTTTGCGCCATTGCTTGGAACTGCAACGATTTCCTACTTAACTTTTGCATTCTCGAGGACTACTTCCTGGCTTTGCTACGCCTTCATAAGCCGGTGAACTGGACGGATCCTGAGACAGCTGTCGAGCCCGAATTCCAGAGTGCTTTCTTCTCTGAGGATGTTTAAGCGTGCAAGTGGACGAATAAATCGAGTCCATGGATCTCACACATAATTGTTCATATTACAGGGTTTTTGTATTTAGCCTTTAGGACAGCATTTATCGAAGGCTTCCGGCTATGGTAATTGGGTTTTGTATTACTTGCATGGATGAAATACCAACACGGAGATATATGGATACAGGCAAGCATTGCGAACTACATTGCGCAAATAGTTGAGTACCTGTACAGCAGGCTTCTTAAAATGAGAAGAAAAACTAGGCAATGATCTTGATTTTATCCAATTTATATGATATACGATGAAGTTCGATTTATTTCACCACTTACTGGTCTACTGGTGTTGATCATATCTAGGGTAGCATGAGTCTTGAAGTTGAGTCGAGTTAAGTTGAAAATAAATGAATAATAACAATCTAAGTTATCTCGTCAGAATCAAGTTTTCCATTTTCTGGCAGCCAATCCATCTTTCATACGTAGACATGCACGTATTTGCAGGACGTGGTGTGAAGCCACTCAAAATCATTCCGTATGCCTGTGACGACTCTCGATGATATTATTTCTTTGCCTAATCACTCTGTTAAGCCCAGTGGACTAGGGGTACTTGACTCACATGCAGAAACTCCCTGTTTGCAGACCGAATCAGCCACGAGCTAAAGTACCTCCACTAACACATCTAAAGTGGGTAGCTGTCTGTGGCGGGGCACGTCGTCATCTGTGATCCGTTTGGGCAAGAGACAGCACCTGCCTTCGTGCTTGCTTGCATTTACTCACATGCCACCTCGACGTTGAGAATATGATTTCTTTTCCAACGTGACCCAAAATACTCTTTCTCTCTTATGCAAACTTTGACTGTGTCACAAAAATCGAGTGAACTTCACCGAATTTCCCACCTAACAACTCGGAGCTAAGAGCTCAACCTCTCGTCATGTCGCAGCAGAACTCTGGGGCAGCTGATGCCCCGCCACAGCAGCCTTCGCAACGATCTGCATCACCATCAAACAGCTTCTATGCGCTGAGCGACGATGAGGAGGGCGAATACAACACTATCAGAAATGAAGAGACAGGAAGAGGGGTGAAACTTCTCTTTTCCAAAAGCAAAGTGAGTATTCCCCCCTAGTTCACAGATTACACCAGAGGTCGCATTTGGAACAACAACCAACAGTAGCTGACAATCGCAGGTTTACGTTCACCCAACACCATCTTCCAAGGACAACATCCCGGGATATGTCGCACTTCTTCAGCAGCGAGGCCACCACGAAGAGCGACCTTCTTCGTCTTCTTCCCGTGATTCACAAAAGATTGCTTCCTCAGACCTACTTCTCGCTTGGATTCCCGAGTCTTCGCTCGGCGACTCCGCTAGCATCTACGTCAAGGTCGACCTTTGCGACGGAGACTCGCCCCCGAAGCAGTCTTATTTGGTACCTCCCCCGCCGACCGTTACGAGCCATGTCGGATCTGTTGGAGGATATGCCTTTGCGATTCCCGTGAATGCTGTATACTCGCTTCTCGTTCGCCCTCCCAGTCTTGGTTGGTGGTATGGATCCGTCATCATCAACTCACGTGCGGGTGACAGTTTCCCCGCCCTGTTCTTCCACGACAATGAGTGCCAGAGCACTATGTTGCAAAAGAAGAAGATCGCTCGTGACACGTTTGATCCCTTTGGAGAATCGGGACAGATGTTCTGGGGTGGTGATGAAGTTGTCAAGTGGCTGCGTCGCTATGTCAAGATTGAGCGATCTGGCGCCGAGCCAAACATATACTTGATCGAACCGTCAAAGGAGGATAGTGAAGCCTTTGGCCATAAACCCACCTCCAGCGCGTCGCAAATCGGCAACCAAGACAGCTCAACAGGAGCGCAGCAGCGCGGCGCCGGGGGACCTTCTAACAGAGATGCCGAGATGGACCCATTCGTCAAGCTCATCAAAGAAACTGGCTGGAACCTCATGGAGAAGTTCAGCAAAGTGACCACATTCACGCGAAGAGCGGCTCAGGATATTGTCGAGAACCCCAATTTGCCACCGCAAGTGAGGCGACTGCTGAGGAATCCCGAGGTCCAGACTCTTCAGGATGAGTTCGACAGCGCTAGAATTTACCTGGCTCGGTGGGCTATGGGTATTCAGGAGCAAAGTGATCGCGATCGGAGACAGAGGATATGGTCCGCGAACGACGTGATGGAGCTTGAGGACACCGACGTTGGCGAGTTTGAGCTCCTAGAAGGCGCTAGCAATCTGTCACTCGAAGAGCGCCGGAAGGCAGTGACGATGAAGGAGTGGAACACCTTCTTCGACCCTACAACTGGTCGATTATCAGTCACCATCGACGAAGTCAAGGAACGAGTTTTCCGCGGAGGCCTAGATCCTGATGATGGAGTTCGGAAGGAAGCCTGGCTCTTCCTTCTCGGGGTTTACGAGTGGTATAGCACTGCCGATGAACGAAAGGCGCAAATAGCCTCTCTACGTGATCAGTATTACAAGCTTAAGCTGTCATGGTGGGAGAGACTTGAGGGCGATGGAGGTGAGGGTGAGACAGGAGAGTGGTGGCGTGAGCAAAAGTCACGAATCGGTAAGTTGCTCACTATCTCTCAGTCTTTCTCCACCGAGGACTTTACTAACTTTGCGATCTCTCTAGAAAAGGACGTTCATAGAACAGACCGCCACGTGCCCATCTTCATGGGCGAGGATACACCCCATCCTGACCCAAGTTCGCCTTTTGCTGAAGTCGGCACCAACGTTCATTTAGAGCAAATGAAGGAAATGCTTCTGACCTACAACGAGTACAACAAAGATCTTGGTTACGTTCAGGGAATGTCGGATCTGCTGGCACCCATCTACGCTGTAATTCAGGACGATGCTGTAGCTTTCTGGGGCTTCCAGAAGTTCATGGAGCGCATGGAACGGAATTTCCTACGCGATCAATCTGGTATGCGCAATCAGCTTTTGACGCTTGACCAGCTTGTCCAGTTCATGGATCCCGTACTCTGGAACCACCTTCAAAAGGCCGACAGCACCAACTTCTTCTTTTTCTTCCGAATGATTTTGGTTTGGTACAAGCGTGAGTTTGAGTGGCTTGATGTCTTGAGATTATGGGAAGGCCTGTGGACAGACTACATGAGTGCCAACTTTCATCTTTTCATTGCATTGGCGATCCTCGAGAGACATCGCGATGTCATCATGGAGCATCTGCAGCACTTCGACGAGGTGCTCAAGTATAGTGAGTATTGGCATCACCTTGAGCGTCTTGAGTTCATGCTAACCATCTCAGTCAACGAGCTCTCCACCACAATCGATCTCGAAGCAACTCTTATCAGGGCAGAAAGTCTCTTTAAGAGATTCCAAAGGCTCGTTGATGCAGTCGACAAGAAGCAGAACTTCCCTGCCCCGCGATTCAATCCTAAGAACTCCTCTGGTTCTTCAGAATCAGCAGAGTCAGGATCCTCAAAGGATGGCAAGAAATCTGCCAAGGGCAAGGTTAACGAGCCTGTGGCACCCCCACAGCCAAAGACGATCACCCCTGAGTTGCGCAAGCTATTGAGTAAGGAGGTAGAAGTGCTACCTAGGACAACCGTGGCTCAAAATGGCGACGGCATGCCGAACAAGTCAGCTTAGGGTTGGGTTGCGCATATTTCATTGTTTGAGTACTGTCACGCTTCGATGGGCTGTTTTGCTGGGCTGGTAATCAATTTATGCAGGGAGTTAGTGGTATTATGGAACTTTAAGCACTTTTGATCTATCTTGGCACGGCTTTGCTGTCAGGGGGGTATACTATCATATATTTCTACAATCTACTGGTTCAAACATGATTATTGAGAAAGTAAAAGTCAATTATTATTTCGTAAAACGCCTTTCTATCCTTTCAAGAAACGTGAACGCCAGACATCCAACAGGCGGGGTCTTCACTCTTCGAGCCTTGTACGCATGTATCGCCTTCTTTAAATCAGATTCTTTACCTGTAGCCTCGTGGTCCACTGGGCAATCCTCTCCTCAGGCCAGCGTTACCACCACCACCGCCGCCGCCGCCACCGCTGCTTGCCTGGTCATACATCCCGCCTGGCCCAAATCTGTCCTCATAACCACCACCCCCTCCACCTCCGCCTCCGTTGTTGCCAGTCGGAGGTTGGAATGGCCCTTGGCTTCCAGCCTGTGGACTCGTCGTACGGGATCCACCGCCCCAAAGCCTTTGTCGTAGCCTATCCTGTGCAGATCCTCCTCCAGTAGCAGCGCCTCCAGGCGGGACACTGGCTGTCTCGGGTCTACCGAATTGACCGCCTGTGTTCTGATAGCTTCCTCCACGCTGCTGACCAGGTAACGGTCGTCGAGATACATCGCCGCCGCCTGGTTGCAGCGACGCGGGTGTTCGCCCACCTCCGGCACGAAGACTCTGAGGTGGTTGTTGTTGTGGTTGTTGAGGGCCGTTATCCCACAGACTGCTAAGGCCCGCATGCTGCTGCTGTCCTTGAGCACCGAACCGCTGACCAGCCTGGGGTGTCATCATGGGCTGTACGGGTTGCTGAGATGGGGCCTTGGGGTCGGGTGGCAGCCATGAGGGAAAGGGGCGACCTTTTTCGGTATAGTAGCCGCGGAGGACGCGGCAGACATGAGTGTCATCTTCGGTATCGCCGTCTTGTTCTCCCGAGAGGAGGTTCTGGCGGAGAGAGGAGATTTGAGAAGACGTCTTCTGGACGAGGTTGGAATACCAAGATGCCATGGTGTAATAAGTTTTATCTTATGGTAATGATTCCGTAGACAATACAATCGAGTGTTTTCGCATTGATAAGTGCTTTAAGAGCTACAAGTTGGGCGTGTCGCGTTGGTTCGCAGTCGGTTTAAGGAGCGGTATCGATGTCCTAAGCGTGGGATTAAGTCACAGCTGAAGCATGCGACGATGAGCGCAGTCTGTAGAAGGCCTTCGCAATCGGAATGAATACGCAGCCAGCTGCTAACTATGAATTGGTTATAACAGGAGGATTAGAGGATTTGTTGCAAGGGTCGAGAAAAAAGGTCAAGGCTGGCGAGTTTAAAGAGGGGAGAGTTGAGTTGGAAGTGAAAGTGACGCAGGGATTCTGGGATAATGCAATGCAAGTGGGCTGGAGGAGTTTCACAGCTGCCTGAGCTAATCATGCGCTGCGGTTGGGCGGGGCATTTCAAGAGGTAAACGAACATAGGACTTGACGGTGGAGTAAGGCAAGTCCTGTGTAAGACTTTTGTTTTGAAACTTATCTTGGATTTGACAGTGATAGGTTTGACTTTAAAAGGGCGAAGAATCACAATTAAGTGAGTCAAAGAGATAATTAAATGGCAGTCTATTTGGTATCTACAAACTGCCAAGCAAACCAGCTTAGCAGAAATAAAGCGTTCTACCGCAATGTGTCCCAGATGGTGCAAAGTGAAGACCATCACGATGCTTTTTTCTTTCCTTCTCCCCATTTTCATTTTGCTTAGGAAACGCAAAAACTCCGCAAACGCCGAGGCTTTACTTTGTACAAGAGCAATTACCATGACAGATCGTTGGTCAGCATCAGCTTCTCCTTCTCCTCCTGTCTGGGCTTCTTGTTCTTCATCTTGATAGCCCGTCCGCGCTTTCGCTTGTTGCCAGACTTCTCGCTCTCAGACTCTTCGCTGTCCTCCTCCTCCTCGTTCTCCTCATCGTCGTCGCTGCCGAGCCATTCCTCAAGATCGCCGAGCTCGTCGTCACTCTCGCCAATATCAGAAACGTACTCTACCTCCTTCTCGAGATTGTCGTCCTCGTCTTCCTCACTCCACTCGATCTCCTCGCCGTTCTCATCGAGACCCTTGTCCATATCCGTGTCACGTTCGCCCGCGCCGTCACGCTCCATAGCGTTGAGGACCTTCTTCCAGATGTGCTCGCTGACGTTAAGAGGCTGGTCACCGTAGGCACCCTGTCGCAGGCGCTCAACGAGCTCACGCTCAATAGTGCGCTCGAGTTTGGCAGCCGCTTCGGCCTTGCGTTCACGAGCCCGCTCACGAGCCTTGATCTTGGGTGCCATCTTCGGCACCAGCTTCTCGCCCAATCGTTCATCCTCTGCAGCAATGCGACGCATGCGAATTTGGACTTGTGTCAGGCGTGTAAGACGTTGCTTACACCTGTGGATCATGTACTTGGGCCAGTAGATCAACAAGTCATCCAGTTGCTTGAGAGCTTCGTTATAAGAACGAGACAACAAGCGCTTTTCCCATAATTTTGAGGGCATGTGACTTCTTTCTACCGTCTTAGTTACTAAGTATAGCTTTCCGGAGTCTTCTCGAATCGTGGCATAGCGAGAGTTGGCGAGAGGACACGACTGGCGGTTACACAAGCCACTATGGTTGTATTCGTTACGACAGAACGCATTTTGCGCTTTCACATGTGGGGTTCTGTTATAGAGGTTAGCATATTTGCTGTCTTATGAACTGTATAACCTTGTTGAGGGTTGGGGGACCAGGGCAACATGTTGTCCATGTTATATCTTGTTGAACCAGAACCCTCAAGGACGGAGAAGAGCAATGAAAAGGAGCGACTCACTTCAGTCTGTAAGAGCAGAATCCACCATTTCCGTTGATAATGTTCCAGATAATCTCATCGGACGCCATTGTGAAAAAATGTTGAAGTTGGCGATGATTCGCGATACGACAAGGAGGAGCTGGTTGATATTTGTCGAGATTATAGCGCCAGGAAGTGCGCAAAAAGAAAAAGGAGCTCCGAATAGAGTTCCAAGAGACTCTAGAGACTCAGAGTACGGTCAAAACCAAGAATGACCGAACTTTTGAAGTTGGTAGAGGTTTGCGATTTGACGCAGCGGAGGATGGGCGAGTAGAAAAATTTCAGGCTAGTTTACTAGAATTTCGTCCCGCTATCTTATCTCTTACTGCTCCAGCACTGGCGCTCGTTACGCCACATCAGTAGTGAGCCAATCAGCTATTCAGAATTCTCAACTCGAACCTCCAACATATCACAGTAATAAGCCTCTTGACTCTAGTCAATACTTTTATGTAGCCTGATGCAAACGTTTCAGACTTCCAGAGAGTCAAAGACTTACCCTGAGCTTATGCTATTCTAGACTCTTTTTTTCGCAGACCATAACGTGCCTCTGCTTCCTTTCTCCTCCAATTGGTCAACCACTAAGACGATGATCCAGAGTGTGGCTAGTGTCCCGGACGCTGGTTTCTCCGAACCGGTTGCGCCGCGGTCCTGCGTCACCTGAAGTACGTACCATGACAGCTGCGATAGCATCACCTTTGGAACTTGGCCTGCTTAGCCGCGTAACTCACCATCAACAAATTCTTCTGTCAGACTCCACGAACCCAGTCGCTTTGTCGCCCCCCGACTCGATCTTCCCACTTTGGCCGATAAGATCTATTCCTCCTCTCCCCGCGGGGAGCCTCGTTCGTCGACATCGTTGCATACCAGTCAAACATTAACATCATCGCCCAAGATGTCTGCGGGTCTTAAAACCATCATCGCACTCTCTTTCGTGCTCGCCGTCGGATTCCTCCTCGTTATTCTATCCTGCGCGCTGTGGAAGGTCTACTATCCTCTACTCGTCGTTGCCACCTATGTCATTGCGCCCATTCCCAACTGGATCTGCGGGCATTGCGCCAACCCCGATGATTTCGTCGAGAGCTCTGGTGCTGCAGTTCTAGACCTTGGACGTTTCTTTACGGGATTCTTTGTTGTCATGGGAATTGGTAAGTCTCTTTGTTATCCCTGGTCGAACCGGTGTTTCGGCACAGGTCCCAATGGAACAGGCTCACTGGAGATTGTTCACGTGGCTAACTCTTTATAGCTCTACCCGTCGTCCTCGCACACTCCGGCCTCATCGAAGTTCAAGCCATGGTTATGTCCATCATCGGCGGTCTACTGATTTACGGAACCATTGTCAGCTTCGGCATGTTCTTCCACGAGGAGCAAGATTTCTAGGTGCGCGCGCGTAGCAGAAGCGTATGAAGTCAGGATAAATCGAAATCTCGGAATAACGACTGAGGGCATGAAGCCTTGCAGGAAAGAGGAGGGCAATGCTGGTACAAAAAAACCTGTACAACGCGTGTATGATCACAGAAGACAAAGGAGTCACATTGGCATTCAGCGGGGTTTTAAACAGGGTCTCGGCTACTCGCAAAGATGATTCTTTGGCTTTCGGCATGGCAATAAGATGGTCATAGTCGGTCCAATGCTATGTCTTTGTGGACGCATATAAATCGTATTATTTCTGCTCTTTTTAATGCTTGCGTTCCCTGTCTATGCTGTTGAAATACAACCCAAAACTCCGACGATGTGTACGTTGAGGTATCATGTCCAAAGTCAAATACTGCGCCTATCCTTTCCAACCATCTAATCCAATCTACCCTTTGCTTTACGACTGGGTAATCAAGCCGCGTCTCTAAATACGCCCATAGGGCCAGCAAGTTTGGTAAACATCTCATCCCTTTCGCCCTCAGAGGTACTGAGAATAGTTACCGCACCTCCAGCTCCGATCCTCCAAACCTCCCTGGGCTCAGTCTCGCCATCCTCAGCAGGAGCCTCCTCATCATCCCAACGGAACATAGTCCGAATTGTAACACTCCAATCTCCTGCACCGGTGACATCCATGTATCCAACGACACCAGAGTACAGACTTCGCTCGTGGTGGCCCTCGATAACCTGTAGAAGCTCACAACTGCGCTTCTTTGGCGCTCCTGTCATACTTCCAGGAGGAAGGGCTGCAGCGAGAGCATCAAGGCCGGTATATGGGCAGTGTGAATCAAAGCTGCTTCGGCGAGCACCATGAGGCCTGTGGCCATTGCGTCCAGGAAGTTGCCCGTTAACAACCGTGATCATCTGGAAGACGGTGGCATACTCTTCCACCTTCATCAAATCAGGTACTGTGACGTGGCCAACACCACAGACACCATGCAAATCGTGTCGCACAAGATCGACGATCATGAGATTCTCAGCCACCTCCTTGGGCACATGCAGAATCTTCTCAGCCTGTGCCAGCGTCGAAACAGCTTCCGACTTGCGGACTGTACCTTTCATCGGCCTCATCGAGCAAAGCCCGTTGCTATCGTGACGCATGAAGCGCTCAGGGGAGCAGCTGAGCATTGTAGCACCACCGAGTCGGATAAACGATCCGAAAGGGGCTGGCTGTCGATTCCTGAGAGTCTGGTAAATATGCCAAGGGCTTCTCTCATTGTTGCGAGAGCGAGGCCGTTCCATAGTCGTTTGCGATGTCAGGCAAAGTTCATACGACTCTCCTGCTGCGATAAAGTCCTGACACACTCGAACCTGCTCTTCGTATCTATCTGGTTGTGGCGTCGTGATGTTGACTCGCTTGTGCTGGACAGGATTGCCGTTGCTATGTCCGTTACTTGTTTTGGCTGGTCTCTGAGAGAAACATTGCTGAATCCTTCCCGTCATTCTTTCAAGCCACAGATCGTCTGATCCTCGGGCCTTCAAGTTTTGGACGTATGCCACACCAGCTCGATGATCTAGAACAATGCTCTTGGTAACCCATGCCAAACAAATGTCAGGTCTCGCATGACCCCTATTTTCTGGCACCATCTTTTTCTCAAGGCCATGCAGGCCCATCTCGTAAGTGATGAAGCCCATGAAACCGCCCTTAAAGGCAGAGTTTGACTGATCAAATCCTGAAGGATAGCTTCGCCTCTCCCAGAAATCTGAGATAATTTCCCAAACCTTGACTGCGCCATTTTCGAGACTGACGGCCTCAGTCCTATCGGCGCCACCAGCTGCTGCTGGTAGTCGGACTTTCACAAAATCATCCAAGACATTGTACTCAACCCGCAGAGATTGTTCGACTTCGAGAGCAATAATGCTGTTCAGAGCCAACGCATCACCGTTCTTTGAGCTCGACGAATCAAGAATGACAGATTCTCCTTCAGCTAATCCCAGCGCCTCGACAATCTCTGGTACGCCAACTCCTTGCGGCAGGGGAATCGTATTATATGTGTACTCTGCTGTTTTTGCAAAATCTCGTAAGGACGCCGTTTCGCCATGCGACGTCGACCACCAGTTCCCTGACAATCGTTCCTTGTGCGAAGCCGCAGACTCTAGATGGTTCGGTGGTGATAGAGTCTGGATCTCTAGCAACGGCCCCTGTACATGTCGTCCGTGGTTCTTGTTCCACTGAAGGGAAGCTTGGAACCAGTTGATGAGTACACCATGTGCGTTCTTTTCAGTACACACGGATTCTGGGTGATATTGAAGACCCCAGAATGGCTTCCTGATATGTCGCACGCCCTGGAGGATCTGCTCGCGTCGACCATCGTCTCTGAACTCTGTCGCCCAGGCCAAAGGCACAAACTCAGAGGTGGGCTCCCAACGATTCTTTTCTTGCCACCCATCACTGTACTGACCAATATCGACACACAGGCTGTGATACAGAGTGGCTTTGAAGGGCGGTACTTGACGAAAGATGTCTTCTCCCTGGTGCTCAATTTCTCTCACCATGCCATGAATGCCCCTCTTCAGTCTTCTCACAGCTCCGCCATGCGCAGCCAAGAGACTCTGAAATCCAAGACAAATACCCAAAACGGGTGGTTGAAGATGCTCAGGGAGATTCCAGAGCAGATTGAAAGCTCCGACGTCCTCCGGATTGAGCGGAGATCCGGGGCCGGGGCCACAAACTACAGCGTCGAACTGTGAGAGATTATTGAGAAATTCTTGCTCTGTCCATCTTGCAGGTACATCATTTTCGTCGAATCTGTCAATGACCGAAAGATCAATCCTTATGACAAATATCGCTGCGCCGAGAAGTGTTCGGAGAAGTGAGACAATATTATTCGTGAACGAGTCATAGGCGTCAATGAAGAGAATCCGCTTCGGCTGTTTGGCCGAGGGTTCAGGGCCTGTGGCCATATCTTAGAGAGTGAGTTCAAATACCAGAATTATGTGAGGGAGTTTGAGAGGATAATAGAAAAAGACTGTTAAGAGGCGTTGCTGTGGATAGATGATAGTAAAATCCGATAATAAACTTCGTCCTCGGCGTTTGATATAGAAATTCGAAATCTTTGCCGCCACAAACCGGAGCTGACTCGGAATCGGGGCCGTTGAAGCCACAGCACTTGCGGACGTTAAGTTAGTTAATCATCAGGTGACCGGTTTGCAAAAGTCTTGAAGTTGGTATTGCCATCGAATTAGTTTGAGTCTTTTTCTTGGAAATCTCAGAATAGAACGTAAAGTTATGATCAATTTGTATTAATGTGCTAGAAATCGCTAGGAAAATGGACTGAATTCCTCATCAACAGGTTAGTAGGCGTAGGTGCTGAGATCCATTTGACAATCCCTGTCAATCCCTGCCTAATAGACCACTACGACCTTTAAGCTCAGTCTTGTTGGTAATGCTCCTCTTGAGTATGTTTTGTTCATTCCTCTACAAATCCTGACCAGAACGACTCTACCTTTTCATTTTTACCCTCCAATCAGTGAGCACATGATTACCGTATCACTGTGCACGGCACTGGCTGCGTTCATGGATTTGACTACCTGTTGTTCCGCTTATGCCATATCGGATCACCCTACTTCGTAGACACCCTGTAGACGGGCTGTAGTTTACTCGATATCGATTCCATGCTGATCCTTCATTCACAACCACCTCCGATATAAGAGGCCCATCCGGGACTATGTTATGAGCTAGTATTGCAAGGATTTAGCTCGGTGTCTACGCTAAATTCCCTTTCGTCCAGTGTTGTTATGATATTTGATGGCTTCTCCAACGCCAGCACCGTCTATGCCAGGCTACCTCGTCCGAACACATCCATAGAAGAAGCCAGACTTGGCATTGTTCTCACAGAGCTAATAATAAGAAACAGAGGTAAAATAAGCAAGTTAAATCGCGGGCCGGTTCCATCTTACATACACGCGCCCGAACAAGTGGGGGGGTTTCAGCAGCACCGAAGCTGTCAGAAACACCAATGGTGGGGGCCGGCGCCGAAGCTCCGAGGTGATGTCAAGATACCTAGACGACAGTAACCGTCAACAGTTGCCACTTTTGTCAGCAAACTATTGATGATGGAGCACGGGAATTGCGCCTTTATCCCAATCTAGATATATCCCTACAACAAATGATTCCAAATGCATGAGTGTTTCTTTTAGCCTCACCTTCTCCTCACACATAAATTCCCGCTGTTGATGCTCTGCCGCAACGCCCTCCGCAGAGCTGTACCGCGCTCACAACCAACCTCACATCTACGACGTATCAAACAAATGGCTGCTCACATTTCCAATGGCAATGGCGCATTGTCGCCTGCGTCTGGGTATGAAGGCGCAACACTTGAGGATCTTCCCAAGTCATGGCATTTTACCGAATCCCTTCCTGCAGATTCCATGTTCCCGACACCCGCCGACTCTCACAAGACTCCTCGAGATCAGATAGGTCCCCGGCAAGTGCGCAATGCCATATATACCTGGGTGCGCCCTGAAGAACAAAAGGATCCGGAACTTCTTGCTGTCAGTCCAGCTGCTATGCGCGATCTGGGGATCAAGTCCGGAGAAGAAGCTACAGACAACTTCAAACAAATGGTAGCGGGCAACAAGCTGTATGGCTGGGATGAAGAGAAACTTGAGGGTGGTTACCCCTGGGCGCAATGTTACGGAGGATTCCAGTTTGGACAGTGGGCTGGCCAGCTTGGTGATGGCAGAGCTATCTCACTCTTTGAGTCAACCAATCCTGCCTCTGGCGAACGGTACGAGCTTCAACTCAAGGGTGCCGGTCTAACGCCTTACTCGCGATTTGCCGATGGAAAGGCTGTTCTGCGCTCCAGTATCCGAGAGTTTGTTGTTTCAGAGGCGCTCAACGCTCTCAATATCCCTACTACCAGGGCTTTATCGCTCACGCTGCTGCCAGACTCAAAGGTTCGTCGAGAGCGGATTGAGCCAGGTGCGATCGTTTTGCGGTTTGCGCAGTCCTGGATACGCCTCGGCAACTTTGACATTCTACGTGCGAGAGGAGATCGCAAGTTGATCAGGCAGCTTGCCACATACATCGTGGAGGATGTCTTCGGCGGTTGGGATAAACTGCCTGGTCGCCTGGAAGATCCAGATAAGCCTGTTGATTCTCCAGCACCCAAGCGTGGGGTAGCTGTCGATACCATCGAGGGCGCGGATGGTTCCGAGGAGAACCGATTCACGAGGTTCTACCGTGAGGTGGTGCGTCGCAATGCCAAAGTGGTGGCTCACTGGCAGGCTTATGGATTCATGAACGGTGTACTGGTAAGTGATCTGTGTTGACATTCTCGATGTAACGCTAACGTATACCAGAACACAGACAATACCTCCATTTATGGATTGTCGATAGACTTTGGCCCATTTGCCTTTATGGACAATTTTGACCCTGCATACACGCCAAACCATGATGACTATGCGCTCCGTTATAGCTACAGAAACCAACCTACTATTATCTGGTGGAACCTTGTTCGCTTTGGCGAGGCCATCGGCGAGCTCATGGGAGCGGGGGCAAGTGTTGACAACGAGACCTTCGTCACAGAGGGCGTCAAGAAAGAGGAAGAAGAAGAAATTGTTGCAAGGGCTGAAAAACTCATTACACAAGCTGGAGAAGAGTTTAAAGCTGTATTCCTTGCAGAATACAAGCGACTGATGACTACCCGCTTGGGTCTAAAAACGCAAAAGGATTCTGATTTCGAGGTGCTTTTCAGCGAGGCCCTCGACACCATGGAATCTTTGGAGCTTGACTTCCACCACTTCTTCCGCCGTCTCAGCAAGATCAAGCTGCAGGATTTGGCCACTGAAGAAGCTCGCAAGGACAAGGCGTCGGTCTTCTTCCACAAAGAAGGTCCCCCCACCATCACAACTGAAGAAGATGCTCGAGCACGCCTTGCCATCTGGTTACAAAGCTGGCGGGAGCGCATCATCGAGGATTGGAAGGACGAGGGAGACAACGTATCAGACGCAAAGGACCTCGAGAGAATCGATGCGATGAAGAGGGTGAACCCCAACTTCGTGCCTCGCGGTTGGATTCTTGATGAGCTCATCCAGCGCGTAGAGAAGGACGGCGAACGAGACGTGCTGAATCGTGTCATGCAGATGGCTCTCAACCCCTTCGAAGATCGCTGGGACGGTGAAACTTTCGACGGAAAGACGTACAATGGTGACAAAGACGAGGAACTGCGATGGACAGATGATCCGCCCCAATCCGAGCGAGCTATGCAATGCAGCTGCAGCTCTTAGATATAAGACGATCCCTAATAAATGAACACACACGTACGATTGGTTGACGCGCAAACTCTACAAGCTATCCTAAGATTTGGTGGTATGTTACGACCGGCGGTAAGAGGCAGCGGTCATGGAGATTGGTTACTCTCCCATGCTTCCATAAACGGCGTAAAATTATTCATCTTGAACACAAGATAGAGGTAGACCCGACTGAAGCAACAGTTCTGCCGAAGCAGTCATGTCGCGCAAGCTCACCTACAATAAAGTGTGCCCGTATACAATTTAATTTGGTAGAAGAAAGAAAAAAAATTCGAAAATCTCGGCGCGAATTGTGGAATAAGTGGTATTGAGTCTGAGGCTGCGGCCTGAGGCAAAAAGAAAAGGGCGCTGACCAATGAGCATTAACGTAAATTAATCGCGGACTAGCGCCACTAAATCCATCACCCGAACAGCAGGTTCCCTTCCTAGACGTCAACGACTGAGCATATATTCGCCTTCAGCGACCCTGTAACCATTTTCATCTTCCCTCCGTCAAGGCGACGCGATGCTCCGAAATACTCTAGCACGTTCGGCTTGGCGGACGAGTCGGCGGGCAGTCAATGTCTCGCGAACCTTCGCGACGACAAGCCAACGCCCGGCCGAGGTGGAGCTGACAATTGGTGAGCATCTTTGTGTATAGAGCCATTGAAGGTTCGAGGAAGGCTAATGCTGTTGCTAGATGGAAAGAAGGTCTCTATTGAAGGTATGATTTAATGCTTGGGCGGCTTGGTCGACGTCTTCTGACAGAATTGTAGCTGGTTCTGCCCTTATTCAAGCCTGCGAGAAGGCAGGTTCAACAGTTCCTCGGTAAGTAGAGACAGTCGTGGCGAGTTTGAACGACCTGGCTAACTTTATCTAGATACTGCTACCATGAGTACGATGCCTTCGAGTCCTCCTACAATCGATCTATCGCTGACAATGCTTCAGGAAGCTTATGATTGCCGGTAACTGCCGAATGTGTCTAGTGGAGGTTGAGCGGGCACCGAAGCCCGTTGCCTCGTGTGCTTGGCCTGTACAGCCCGGTATGGTTGTCAAGACCAACTCTCCCCTTACTCACAAGGCCCGTGAGGGTGTTATGGAATTTTTGCTGGCCAACCATCCTCTTGACTGCCCTGTCTGTGATCAGGGTGGTGAGTGTGATCTTCAGGACCAGTCTATGCGTTACGGAGCGGACCGAGGCCGATTCCACGAGGTTGGCGGCAAGCGAGCCGTAGAGGATAAGAACATTGGTCCCTTGATTAAGACTTCCATGAACCGATGTATTCACTGCACACGATGTATTCGATTCTCCAACGATATTGCCGGTGCCCCGGAGATGGGTTCCACCGGACGTGGTAACGATATCCAGATTGGCACCTACCTCGAACAAAACCTGGACACCGAGTTGTCTGGTAACGTTATCGACCTTTGCCCCGTTGGTGCCCTCACCTCCAAGCCATACGCTTTCCGAGCTCGTCCCTGGGAGCTGAAGCATACCGAATCTATCGACGTTCTGAACGGTCTCGGCTCCAACATTCGTGTGGACTCCCGTGGCCTCGAGGTCATGCGTATTCTTCCCCGACTTAACGACGATGTGAACGAGGAGTGGATTGACGACAAGACTCGATTTGCTTGTGACGGTCTCAAGACTCAACGACTTACCATGCCTTTGGTCCGCCGTGAGGGTCGCTTTGAGCCTGCTGACTGGGAGGAGGCGCTCACCGAGATTGGCCGTGCTTACCAAATCAAGAACCCTCAGGGTAATGAGTTCAAGATCATCGCTGGTGCTTTGACCGAGGTCGAATCTTTGGTCG
Source organism: Fusarium palustre (assembly GCA_014899045.1). Taxonomy (NCBI): domain Eukaryota; kingdom Fungi; phylum Ascomycota; class Sordariomycetes; order Hypocreales; family Nectriaceae; genus Fusarium; species Fusarium palustre. Next base: position 67,237 of record JAAVUH010000045.1, on the reverse strand, counting down.
TTGCCAAGGATATGGCCAACAAGCTTGGCTCTGATAACCTGGCTCTCGATACCCCTACTGGCAGCCAGCCTATTGCCCACGGTGTTGACGTTCGATCCAACTTCCTTTTCAACTCTCAGATCTGGGGAATTGAGGAGGCCGACGCTATTCTGATTGTTGGCAGCAACCCCCGACACGAGGCTGCTGTTCTTAACGCCCGTATCCGAAAGCAGTGGCTCCGATCCGACCTCGAGATCGGTCTTGTTGGTGAGACATTTGACTCCACCTTTGAGTTCGAGCACTTCGGTGCCGATCACGCTGCTCTCAAGACTGCTCTCTCCGGTCCCTTCGGCGAGACCCTGAAGAACGCCAAGCGACCTATGATTATCGTCGGCTCTGGTGTCACTGACCACGCCGATGCCAAGGCTTACTACGAGACCATTGGTGCCTTCGTTGACAAGCACGCCTCCAACTTCCGAACTGAGGAGTGGCAAGGTTACAACGTCCTCCAGCGTGAGGCTTCTCGTGCTGGTGCTTTCGAGGTTGGCTTCACCACTCCCTCTGCCGAGGTTGCACAGACCAAGCCCAAGTTCGTCTGGCTCCTTGGTGCCGATGATGTCAACGAGGCCGATATTCCTAAGGATGCTTTCGTTGTTTACCAGGGTCACCACGGTGACAAGGGTGCTCAGATCGCTGACATCGTTCTCCCTGGTGCTGCTTACACTGAGAAGGCCGGTACTTACATCAACACGGAGGGCCGTGTTCAAATGACTCGAGCTGCTACTTCTCTGCCTGGTGCCTCGCGAACTGACTGGAAGATCCTCCGAGCTGCCAGTGAGTTCCTTGGCGCTCCCCTTCCTTATGATGATGTCGCCATGGTCCGAGACCGCATGGTCGAGATCAGCCCTGCCCTGGCTGCCTACGACGTTGTTGAGCCCGTCGCCCTCCCTGCTTTGAGCAAGGTTCAACTTGTGGACCAGAACAAGGGTGCCAAGGTTTCTGGAGCTCCCCTCAAGAAGGTCATCGACAACTTTTACTTCACAGATGTTATCTCACGAAGGTATGTAATCTCGGCTTATTATGTAACGGAATTTCCCACTGATAATCTCTCTAGCTCTCCCACAATGGCTCGCTGCTCCGCGGCCAAGGCTACTGGCGATCCCAGGACAAACTTTATGGCTCCTGGTATGGAGGAGGATAAGCCTATGGGCCAAGTCGAGTATGGCGTATAGGGTGGTGGCTGTAAAAGAATAGAAAGATCTGCTTTGTTTTAATGCGTCTAGGAAGTTCGTAGTATGTACATATTGGACGTCTGACAGAGGGTTGAGGGTAGATAAGTTGAATACCTAATTCCTTCACTACGATGTGCACTTCCACGGGCTATGCCGTTTCACGCCTTCCTCTTTCGATTGATATTCGGGAGGAACATAAACATGTTCTTGTCGCAAGCCTCCTTTGATGCTCCATTGACGTACTTGACTGGTGAAAGTTGGGTTTCTGGTGCAGGTCCACGAGCCTGCTCCTACTCGGCTCTGCGGGCCTGCTCCTGTGCGAGTTGTTCTTTTTTAATTTCCGCTTCGATCTTTCCCCGATGTGCAGCTAATTCCGCATCACGAGCTCCTGCCATTTGGGCAGACCGCAACACGAAAGCCATCGTAGCGTTAGCCTGGAACTCACGCAGTGATCGATCTGGCCCTTCAAATGTTGGCTGGGGGATTGATAGTGTGTCCATGTAGGTATCTGAAGGTGGTTTGGCCTCCATGTTTGCGATCATGGTGCTCAAATGTCCAGGCTCAACACCGCGTGGGACGTCTGGTGCAGCTGTACCCTCTATCTTGTCGAGGAGTTCATAGCGCCGTCCATCTTGAAGGATGCGCTCGCGCTCACGTATGCATAGCGCGAGGAAGTTTTCATTTGTGCTACTTGCGTGGGCATCAACACCTTCGAGCTCTGCTTGTAGAAGATCAAGTTTGGTGGTAGATGTGACGTCGCACAAGGTTTCGTCCTTACTAATGGGACGGAAGATAGCGGGTGCGATAGATGGTAACGGCGGGATAATGGGGAGGCCATCTGGATCAGGAATATGTTTGGGATGTTCTAAGCGATCCAGGCCCGAGCCGCGGCGATCATGCGGCTGTGCCATGCTTCTTTCTTATTTATTAATTATGTTGTGCCTTGAAGAAACGGGGGCGTTAAAGCGTGATTCATTTGTGGCTGTATGCGATTGACGTTACACGGCAGCCGATGCTTGATACCACTGGGTGAGAAGGAACGAGAGAAGGGTCGGTGTAACACAAAGGAGGATAGCTGCATCTGCGCCTGTATGGGTGGAAGTGAATGAAGGTGTAAGAAAAAAGGTTTGCGATAGGGTCAATATTTTGTAAACAAAGCGTTAACGATTTTTGAGGGGTACATATTACAGTACCTCCTTTAGGCAGAAACGTTAGTACCTACCTATAGACAGCTCCTTGGAGATAAAATTATACTAAAACTGATAATTCCAAAAACACGAAATGAGCAAAAGGATCAACTCAAGTAAGGTATAAACAGGGTTGAATTAAGGTAGTAGTTTCGTGATAATACTCCAAGCATGATATCTACTAAGTACATGACCTTGATACACAATAACCACCCAATTCTTGCTAAATGCTACCCATACTCCGTCGAGCGCCTCATACTTAATGTGATTAACTTATATCCAGATACAATCGTACATTGAGTGCTTGTCTGGTAATTGAAATCGATACCAGCAGGCATCCGAATACGCCCATATACAATTCATGACTGAGCATATGCCGGAGCAGCCGACATAGCCCAGAACAACCCATAGAAGAAGACATCTTGCCATGATACAGCAATCGTGTCATACCGATAGAGTGTTGCCAACGCTGCGCCCGAATAGTCAGACCGGGGCTTTATTCGGTATGAGCCTCGAGAGCAAGGACTGTCAGACAATATACTGCCCGAGTTATCATCCTCGTGACGGCAGGACGTTTCGAACGTATTCCCTCACAAGTCTGACACCCGCTCTTACAAGATCTTCAAGTCGACGATCCTTGCGTTTCCTCAACCATAATAGAACAACCGAGAGAATAACAAGATCAGCGAATATATGCTTGACCAGTAACCAGGCAAACCATTTCATCCATGCTTGAAGACTGCGCTCCTTCTTCGTTCGCCACTCTCGGCCCGTCGTAATTTGTTCTCTTAACGCAGCTACCTCAGCGGACATGGTAGTTAATGCTCGTTCCACCTTTCGCTGCCAGCGACCACTGCTTCGATCGCTATTTTGTACGTCAAATTCGTCATCTTCAAGGTCTACTTGTCGTTGAGACCGTAGTTCCGCTTCGTCGTACTCGCTCATCGGCCGCAATTCTTTTAGGGGTCCTTCGCCATCGCTTGCTTGCTCGGGTTCTTGTTGAGGCTGTTGTGCGCCGGCACCAGTCGATTGGTTGGCTCGCGGCGACGATAATGACGAGCTTGGACTGTTGTTTTTAATCTGATTCCAGACGAATTCGAGTTCCGACACAAGTTCCTCAGCGTCCCTGATAGGTCCATGTTAGTTGATCCGTGTAGTTCGAGCTGAAGGATGGCGCTTACGGAGTCGTCGCATATCGATGCATTGTATCTATCAGCGCCTCGATATATCTCCTCTTTGACTCTGTCCGGCTCAATCCTTTTTGTAGATTCCACGCATCCCATTTATCCTTCTCACGCTGTAGTTCGTCGGACGCCAACCCCGAGGCAGCAGTTGGTCGTTCCATTACACCATCGACATCACCCTCCATTGCCTGCTTATAAAGTCCATAAAGTCGGAGTCGATCAGTCGGCGGTGGCCTCGATGCGCCAGTTTTGGGTATCTTTTTAACGGTGTTTAGAGCGTGTACAAACACGCGATCTGATCATCACGTCAGCCACCACCTGCACCTTGGGCACCGGTGGTACAATACAACGTACCTACTGAGTCCGCCATTTTGGCGGCTATATTCTGTGTAAAGGGAAATAAAAAAAAAAGGTGACTCGCGACACGCAAGTTGCGGCCGACGAGAGGGAGTGGCAATTGCGTCGAGGTCCAAGTCGAGCTTCGATATGGAGGTCCTTTATCGGACCTTGAGCCGTCCGGACCGCGGCTTGATGGCCGAGATAACGGAACCCCACAAGCCAAGAAGGGAAAGGAGAACAACAAACTCGAAGCAAACCGGTTGATTTTGGGTATGTATCAAAAAGGAATTGGAGAGACCAAGTGCAAAAGATAAAAGGCAGCCAAAACGCCTAGTCGCTCCGTGTATTATGACTCCATTGGGGAAAGAAAGGAGGGTCCTTAAGACTAAGATGATGGATGGATTGACTCTCGATCAGAAGCAATTGGATGATGAAATGATGTTGGATCTTGACCTGGGCTGGCAGGCGGGTCGCAAAAGAAGAAGCACTTGATGCAGATCAGACAAAAATATTAGCATACTCTTAGGCTATATACTCACTGAAGCTGATCTAATATTTCCATCAGCCACTAAAGCAGTACCGGTTTTTATGTGATGTACCTGGTCGGGATCTGTGGAGGACCTCGGCGCCCACGGGTAACGGGCGGTTACCTACCAATGGATGGAGCTCGGAGGATACGCTTTCAGGGCCGTCTCCACTAGAAAAGGCACGTCCCCAGGGGGAGGGGGATGACATCTGGGGATTCGACAAGAGTCCATACAAAGATGATGGATCTTTAATTGATACTCCGTGAAACACAAATGGTGTGTCATTTATTCTAACTCGGTACATTTGGAAGAAATCATGTGAACTATGGTTCTTAATACGTACATCTTTGCACACCCTGATATCACTTACCAAAACCTCGTCGAAACAGATACCTACAAGTCGTGTTTTACCTTTTACCGAGCTTATTCTCCCCAATCAGGGTAGCAGAAAAGTTGGCCGCTAGAAGCCTAAGAGACGAAATAAGTAGGTCAATTTATGCTACTTAGGCCAAACTTCTTAGGCTGTTCGTTTTTGTACCTCGAATCTCAGAGGTTATTTTTTCTGGCACCAGTAGTCCCCTCCTTTGAACGGTTCGAGATCTCGGGATCTGGAGACTAACCCCTGCATTCAAGTGCCCTGACGAACCGAGACACGTGAAGATACTACCAAGATACTGTACATAAAGTGGTGTGCATCGGATCGGCATACTTGCTAACCGTTAAAGGTTTTGTGACTTGCAACTTTATTAACTCCCGTCATTTGGTAAACTTGAGCATGAATTGAACAACATTCGAAGACCTGACTATGATCGTAAGAAACAAGACAGCCGTGTATTAGCTGAAATCTCTAATCCCCTAGAAAGTTGGTTTCCTGGTCTTAAACAAGTTGGCCACTGGATGCACCAGAAACGAAATTAAGAATTACTTTATGCTGAAATCCACAATTTGCTTTCATCGTCAAGAGGCAGAGTCTGCCTTGCCCGCTCCCTTTTCCTCCACCCATTGCTTCTTCTTAGCCTTGTATACTTGCATGAGTTTCCTATTTTCCAGTGCTTGCAGCGCTGCCCTTCCACCCGCTTCAGACTTGCTCACGGCAACACCAAAAGCCAGATATTTGTTTGTCTCTCCCCACCCGTCAAGATAGACTCCAACAGCATACAGTAGGGCACCTGTGTCCTTGTCTCTTTTTTTGCATGGCATGTCTTTGTACTGGATTTTGATCCCGGGCACCGCGATCGCTGCGCTTAAGCGATTCTTCGCATTCTCCCATGTCAAAGGTATCACCTTGGCCTCGGGCTGCGTAGATTGTTCTTGTGTCGTAGGAGATTGCTGGGCAGCGCGGTGTCTTTCTGCTTGCTTGATCTGGTCTTTGATTGTACGACCCCATAGTATCTTGAGCCAAGCAACGGCGTTTGCTGTTCCCTGGGGGCCCGATTTGACGACTGCTCCAACGTATGCCTCAAAAACATCGCCTTGAATCTTAACGAGGAGATTGTTATTCTTCTTCGTTTGTAACAGGTCTGTCATCTTGCCCAGGTCTGCAGGCAATTGCGTTTTGTGCTCCATGCCGTATTCTCGGTAATATCCAGCGAGTGTGACATTTCGCACGAGCTGTTCGCGGATTTGGCTGCACCGGCCTGATGGAAGATGCGGAAAAGTTTCGAATATGAATTCTGTTGACAGCATTTCAAGTGTCGCGTCGCCGTACCATTCCAGTCTCTCCCAGTTTGGACCCCCAAGTCCAGGGTGCGTAAAGACTTGCTCTTCAAAATCAGGACTGATTGGTGGGAGAGGTGGTAGACTATCGGGTATTTCTGTTGAATACCATCGCGAGACACCAGGCGCGACAGAGGAGATAGTAGCAACCTGCACGCGCTTGCGTGGCTCGTCCAATAAGTCCAATGACTTCTCTGCTGGCCTCTTTGACATATTGTATTTGTGATCGTGTTTGAAATTCGAGAAGAGCCTGAAGCCGGAGCAGAGGTTTGCTTCCACAAAGACCATGATTTCTAGGTCACGTGACCTCAAAAGACAACAACAATAATCTCAAGGCCGAAATAAACCTTTACTTATTCAGGCACCAGCGTTATGGCTAGGATTGCGCAACAGGGATCAGGACGTATAGGACGAGCTTGGTAGATTGACCGACTGCTTGATACTATGGTAGCAATTTCTCAGGTTGTAGTGGAGGAAGCAGAAGCGGGCTGTCTAGCTATCTTGCAGGTATTGTATGAGAATAAGGTTGCTCTATATGCCCTACATCTTGTTAAAATGAAGCTGTAGGGAGGGAAGTGTTGAACTTCAAAAATGGCACAACGAAACTGCCAGCAAATTGCAACATATCCAAATACACATAAAACTGCCACAACGTATTACAGTGTCTGCTTGACCCGACCCTTAGAGTATCAGGAGAAATGGCCTCGAGCTGTGGATGATAAAATTAGTAGGCCAGTCTATGCCATTTAGACTGCATGGCTAGGTTATTTATCTTTATATTCTAAAGCTCAGGTCATTTTTTCTGCCACCCACGTGCCCAGATACTATTCTAGTCAAGAAGGAGACTTTGGATTAATTAAAGGCAATACACGTACCTCTTAATCGTTCTTTATGAACTCTCTGAAACCTTTGAAATAAATAAAAGGGTGTTGAAGGGTTATATCCGCAAGTGCAGGTATTCATATCAAAGACGACTTAAACTTCATAGAGTTGCATGTTCATTGGTCTGTTTGGAGCTGTTGCTAGAGCTGCAGACCCACCCTTTACCGTTATTGACCAATCGGGCGTTTTGGTCAACTTTTGCGTAGACTTCACACGAGACGTCAATTCAAGCAGCAGGAAGATTGACAGGAGCAACATTAATGTCAACCACGCCAAGATGAGTGTCCCACGCGCGCGGATATTGGATCTGATGAAGGTAATTCCACCGAAACCTACAAGGTCTTTCTTGTACTGATTTTCTACAGGCGCAATGCCAGGTCTTTGCGACTTCATACAACCCTGAGGGCGTCCGCATGGGCAACAAGATCCTGCGACAACGACTACGAGGACCAGCCATGGCAGCATACTACCCTCGAAAGACAGCGACGATACAGGACCTCAAGCGCGAATTTGGACCAACCCTGGCAACTTGGGATGAGGCAGAGGAAGACCGGTTCGAGTACATCGAGGAGTAAGCTGGAAACTGCAACCTCTGGAATAGGTGCAAAAGTGCTGACAATTTGATTCCAGACTCAAGCTACGTGGAAAGAGTGCGCCCAAGAAGAAGAAGGGACCCCCAGGTATGCATCCACGACTCACCAGTTCAAGCAAGTCGCTAACAACCTTCCAGCTCCCACCGGCAAGAAGCGATAAACCAGACAATGAATGTAATGACAAATTCGATCTTGACCATGGCGACGTAGGAGATCTTCAGGACCGCTCACAAATAGTGGACGATGTTTCGAATTATGACTACTTGTATATGGTGCCGGGGCAGTGATGACGAGGAAAGCCAAGACATTTACGGTTTTCTCCAGTATGTACAATTACTTGTATTACCGCAAAGAATGCATTCTTCAACTCCCTATTGAAAAAGTTTGTCTGTACTTTGACCTGTTGATTGTTCGATTGTTGTTTTGAAAGTCCGTCTAGCCGCATAAGCAATATCCATTGTCTTGGTCCGCCGAAGAGTCCAGCCACGCTTCTCATGAATGTTGGGATATCTCAGGTGTTGCGAGCAGCAGAATAGCGTTAGCAACATCTTGTGGCAACCAATTAACAAGTATTTTTCAAGCTTAGGTAAGTAGATACGGCTTCGACGTGAGAACTCCCCTAGACTACCTATGTATTCGCAAGTCTTTTCTCGAGATCTGTCTTCGAGTCGTTTGTACTTGACAATTCAAGTTGTAGCGCATTTTTACCTTTTCGTCCCCCAACTGCAGAAAGAACTTCCATCCTTCGTTCTGCGTGTGCACCCAGGTACTACCTTAGTAAGGTAAGTAAGTACCTTACGTAGGTAGGTAGTTAATATTAGCCACTCGAGAAATATCAAGATTGGCATGAACGCTTCATGTTCATGCTAGATGACTTTCCTCAGCAGGCTTGTCCCATCAACGTCGTGCTATGCAGATGCAGATCTCAGCACTACGATGGTGGGTTCAAGTATTTGGAGAAATAGGAGCATTGACAAAGTCATGATGACTTCAAGATCCAGGGCATCACACCGTGCATTTGAAGACTACAGACCTCTGTTTTGATTGCCAGTGCCAGCTGCAGGTGCTGCTTCTGGCAAAAGTGGAAGGAGCAGAAATGGCCAGGCTATATCCTGTCGGCTGTTGGCACCTGCCACTTTACGCTCCTTCCATCTTCACTTTCTTCCCGCTTGGCCTGCCGAAAAAGCTGCGTCAGTGATTAACCTCCACTCCCCTTTCGTCACCATATCCTTTTCCTTTCTTCCACCTCTTCACTCTCTTCTTCTTCTTCATCAATCTCTCCTCAACATAATCAATCAGCCTCTTCTTGGTTCGTACATTTCAGTGCATTCACACTCTTTGCCTCACATCGCGCGTTACTTGCGTCCGCTCCCTTTACGATTCTTATCCGATTGCGGTCTCGCCAGATTCATTGCATCGAAAGCTCAGCCCAACTGGTGCAACATCATGTCTTCACCTGGGTATTCTCATGGATCACCTGAGAAGATGAGTCCTATCTTTACTGCCGTTGCGCAGGGTGAAACTTCAGGCAGTTCTCCATGTACCTCCGTTCCGGTCAGTATACTTTTTAACTTTGTCGGCTTTATGAATTCGCGATAGAGTTTATCGTATACCGTTCCCTTCTCCTTCTTGTCTCTCTTCCTTATGAGCAACTTACTTACGAAAATTGCAGAATGACAAGGGTAAAACCAATACGTCAAAGAAAAGCATCTCGGCCCTCTCAACTTCGAAGCTTGCGAACCAAGGCCTCCCAAAGGTGAAACTGCCCATTTGATTAGCGATATACAATTTACTAACCATGATAGAAGATGAAGATTAGTCACGATGGCTCGACCGCGGAGCAGACTTACCTCGTGGACAAGCTCCTTACCAAACTCAATGAGCATGGTATGGATCAGCCGGTCGATTCCCCCAAAGCGAGCAATGAAGGAGTTCACTACGCAAGAGTGTTCGATCATGCGTCGTCAAGCAACTCCCTGCCCGTCACTCCTGCGACCGATGCCTTTCCCAGCACGGCTCCTACTACACGACCCGCTAGTGCTACTCTCGAAGATGCTCGTAGCGAAAGCGAAGAAGTGGTCCGTCTGAAGTTGCAGCTCGCCCAAGCAGAGAGCAAGATTTCTAAACTTGACCAAGAGTTGGCGGAAACCCGCGTTGTCAAGATTGCTCCCGAGAACGCAGTCATTGAGTCCAACAACCTGTACACTGCTCGCGAAGGTGCATGGGGATCTCCGGATGATGCTCATTCCGATACAAGCGATGCAATGTCTGCCTCTACATTCAATCGTACTCGAGAGATCTGGGGAAGTCGCCCTGGCGCCTTCACCAACACGCTTCAGGCGCCAGTGCCTGAGCCAGGCCCCGAAAAATGGCTTGGGGGACGTGGTTTTAACCCACCATGCTCAGAACCAAATCTTGCCCCTTATCCCATCATTGACGGCTTCCGCAGCGAGCGTCTGACCCCCGATGCAGAGATGATACGCTCCAACTATGGACGTCGTGGCAACCGAATGGAGAGTCGGTTTAACTCCCCTCAGCCGTTTGGATCTGGCTATGGAGGAGGTTACAATAGTCCTGCCAACCAATCCGACTACATGGGCAGCCCTGTTCCCGGAGCACCTATGAATGCTCCCCAAGGACTCGGGCCTATGGGTGTCTACCCTCCCTATCCACCTCCTGCCGGGACATCTCTTTCACCTCACGCTTCCGAATTCACTACTGGTTCTGGATGGAAGAACGATGTTGGACCACATGCAATGTATCCACGCAGGGGACTGGACCCAAGAGATGTTCTGTCGCCCGAGGACCAGACGTATCTCCCTCCAACTGAGCCACTGAACTACCGTCGTCTCTTAGATCGCAATGTCAACTGCAACTGGAAGTACATTGTTGACAAGATAGTCTGCAACAACGATCAGCAAGCCTCTATCTTCTTGCAACAGAAGCTCAAGGTTGGAACCCCGGAACAAAAGTTCGAGATCGTGGATGCGATCGTAGCACAGGCGTACCCCTTGATGATCAACCGATTCGGCAACTTCTTGGTGCAGCGATGCTTCGAACATGGTACACCTGACCAGGTCATCCACATCGCCGAAGCTATTCGAGGCAACACTTTGAGTCTGTCCATGGATCCTTTCGGTTGCCATGTTGTTCAGAAGGCATTTGACTCGGTGCCGGAAAAATACAAGGCAATCATGGTTTCTGAACTGTTGCGACGCATCCCAGAGACGGTCATCCATCGTTACGCCTGCCATGTTTGGCAGAAGCTTTTCGAGCTTCGATGGACCGAGTCGCCCCCACAGATCATGAAGTATGTCAACGAGGCACTGAACGGAATGTGGCATGAAGTAGCTCTTGGAGAAACCGGCAGTCTTGTTGTGCAGAACATCTTTGAGAACTGTCTTGAAGAGGATAAGGTATGTGAGTTGTTCTTGGCAAAGCTATTGTACTAACTCTTCTTAACAGCGTCCTTGTATCGAGGAGGTTCTTGCCAACATTGATATTGTGGCTCATGGCCAATTCGGTAATTGGTGCATTCAGCACATCTGTGAACATGGTGCTCCTCCTGACCGCAGTCGGGCTATTGACCACGTCATTCGTTATGCCGCAGAGTACAGTACCGACCAGTTCGCTTCTAAGGTCGTCGAGAAGTGTCTCAAGATCGGGGGTGCAGAGTTCCTCGGCCGCTATCTGGACCGAGTCTGTGAGGGTCGCCGCGACCGTACACGCATCCCACTCATCGACATCGCGAGCGACCAGTATGGCAACTACCTTATTCAATGGATCCTCAACAACGCCTCTCCTCAGCATCGCGAGATTGTTGCCGCTCATATCCGAAAGCACATGGTCTCTTTGCGAGGTTCCAAGTTTGGTTCCCGTGTCGGTATGCTTTGCACAAACCATGCTGCTGCAACTCGTCCTGGCCCTGGCGCCGGTCCTGGAATGAGTGGACGCATGGGACCTGGGCCACGCTACAGCAATGGCTACCGCTAAATTCTTTTATTCTTTGCCGCTCGATCTCTTTTATCGCCATAGACAGTTTTCTGCAAGAGGATGCAGAGCTTTTCCCACTGCACTTTTTGTTTTCTGTTCTTTCATTACCATCCGCGTCGAGGAGCCCCTATCTGAATCACTGATCCTTCCACTCGTCAAGATCCCGCAACAAACCAGAATTTGTCGACCTTTCTTAAGAAACATTTTCCCACACAAGTAATTTACAAATCACACGACATCCTACGCCCAGCTGGCTACTGCCTTCTCGGGTGCATTGGACACATTATGGTTATCGATTTTGCAATATGGAGAGGATGGTAGATACTAACCACCGGCAGTCCTTGCAGAACTGACCTCTGTATCACAACTTTAATGGGCTGCCATGGCCATACTTCTTCAGTCAATCTACGAGTATGAATGATGGTGGTCTAGAAGGGCTCCCTTGGAGGCCGGGGTGAGTTTATGAAGTTGTATGTCGTTTTTCTATGCGGATGCTGGGTTCAGGCGTCTTCCTATAGCACATGGGTTGTTATGGTAGTCATTAAATTCCTTTTAATAAACGACTGATGCTTTTATCACTATCAATGACACTATTGTATGCTGTGATTAATGAGTGAGCTAATCAATCGCGTCCTCTCAGTTATCTATCTATCTGGCTCAAATTCATGATCAAGTTTACCCATGGTTGCATGATCCCTAACGCCATCCATGCTATATAAACGCCAAGACAGTAATCCTGCTTTATTTTTCACGAAGTTTCGGTAGCAGACGAAGCAACCATATCATCGTGAAGGGGCGGAAACTCGGTATCAAGCGCCTTTGGTAGGTCTGCAAGAGCGGAAGCTTCGGGGCTAACATCTTTCTCCCACGGCTTTCTTGGGGCAGCTCTGGCTCCAACAGGTTTCACGGTCTGGGCATATTTTAGTAAGTACATATGAGCAGAAGGGTTGCTATCTCGAGTTGAACTTACGGGATCCCTGATGATGGTGTTCGGTATTTGACGAATTCCCGGCACAGGCTTGCCCTCTTGGATAAGCTTGATCATTTCGGCAAACCCCATTGGATAATTAGGCTGGTCCTCTGAGCCTGATTGAGCTGCAGCGGCTTTTCTGTCAATGTAGAGGTCAGTCTTTGGTGCAGCCTTCTGCCAGTCCAAGGCCAAGGTTGAGGTTGAGTTGGCATTGGCCTCTGCAGGTTGACGGTATTCCTCTGGCAAGACATCCGGGGGCTGATGATTTGTTTTGCTAGTTAGCCAGTTCTTGTAGGAACCAAAGTCGATGTTAACACCAATGCGCTGCGCATAATAGAAGATGCGAGCGTGAATGGCCATGTCTAAGAGAGAGGCTTCGGGGTTTTGCTGGCCAGGTTCACCAAGGATGGAGTAAAGTCCTGACTAACGAGATGTCAGTAGCTCTTAAACTAAAAATGGATGACATGTTTACCATGAAGCTTTTGTCCTTGGTCCATGGATATGTATCAAAAGCAGTGAATATGGCATCATCGTCCTTGAGCGCCCTGATGCGATCAGCCCCCGAAAGAGACTGTGAGGACTGTTGTTGGCTCATCATGAGAAGTTTCAATTGGGGGTTCTCAGAATCTATTAGATCTCAGTAAGCCTCACATCCAAAAACAGATACAAGTATGGAATTTCATCGTGTCCATGTGCAAGAGAATGATCATCTCACTACGTACTAACATGTGAGAAAACAAGCCCGGGGCTGGTAAAGCTCACAGAGCTAGCAAAACTTGGCCTGTTCAGGACTTGGATCAATCAGGTAGGCCAAAGTGCCTGAAACAGCAGCGAGGTGTGAACCTCGGTTGAAGTCCGTTTCTAGACGGATAGGATTAAACTCAGGTCGGGTGCTATTCCGCTGGCTCACGTGGGGTAAACGGTCTAAGACGTGGCCATGAGAATGTGAGAGAAATCGGGATAATTCGCTCCAGGGAGTCCAAAAGCAGTGGAATGAGTTTCAATAAGTGAGAGAGAGAGAGAGAGAAGATATAAAATCTCACTAACATACCTAACTCATTTGACTCCGGTATTCGCAGTGACTTATCATTAGTTGCAATCCCAGAAGGGAAAGGTCGCGATAAGATAGTGTCATGCTTCTCCAGACCCACACAAGAGCAGCATTCATCCACCATCGCGAACCTCTGCTATCCACCCACTCAGTCCCTGGTCTAGACTACACTACGTATAGAATCTATCAACGTCCTAGCTTCAGTGCAGTACTTCGACCTTCCTTTCCCCGTTCCATGCAACAGCGGCCGTTGTTTCCTTTGTTGTCGGCCATTTCTTGACAATCTCGGGCATCCAACGTCTCTATTCTATCAACCATCGCTCCCTGCCAGGTTAGCTCCAAGCTCCCCTGCCCGCCCCCGATGAATCGAGCTGCCGTTAAAAGCCTTTGGACGACCTCTCTTTCGACCGTCCGCGCCCGAACCCGAACCCCGCGTCGTGGCTTCTCCATCTCCTCCACAGTTCTTGCCCGTCAATCCCAATCCAAGGCCGGCGCGCACGCTACACAAACTTATCGCAACTCGACAAAAAGAATCCCTCTAAGGTCCTCTATGTACTTCCGTCGTTTGCCCACCGTCCTGATTTCCGGTATCGTCGTCGGATACGGTGCCTGGTACTCCTATAATAGCACTGACGTTGCACCTACTTCCACCTTTGGTGCTAGGAACAGTCTTACATCCACACAGACGGCTGATGTGGTGCCGACTCGTACCGTCCTTGTAGTGGGCGCTGACGAACTCAGACAAGGCACCATTGTTGGCGAGGGACCTATCTCCAAGGCTACCAGCGACGACGGTCGTCGCATTGTCGAGATGTTGACACCCGATCAAGCTACGCAAAAGCTACGTCGCCTTGAGCAGTCTTACTCCGTGGGTCGGGGCCAGGGTGTTACTCGTTATGACTTGGTCCAGCTGCCCAGCAACGATCCAATTGAGGATGATCACGCCGAGAAGATTGTTCAGGTTCCTAGCAGGTCCTCTGCCGAGACTGACAACAGCGACTGGATGTTCTGGGGTGTCTTCGATGGCCATTCGTAAGTATTTATCATAGGATAAAGGTTGCACAGTGCAACATTACGGGCCTTACTTACACGTTTCTAGGGGATGGACTACTTCTGCGACATTGAGGGAAAGCTTGATCAACTATGTCGCCCGTGAACTCAACGCGACTTACAAGCAGGCTTCTGGTGACCTGCCTTCTGAAGATGCAGTAACTCTGGCCATCAAGACTGGATTCAACAACCTGGATAACGAGATTGTTCACAAGAGCGTCCAGAAAGTGTTCAAGGGTGGTTCCAAGACTGTCGCCGCCGAGCTGTTGCAGCCCGCTCTGTCCGGATCGTGTGCCTTATTGTCATTCTACGATAGCCGTAGCAATCTCTTGCGTGTTGCCTGCACAGGTGATTCTCGCGCCGTTCTCGGTCGTCGAGCGGCGAATGGAAAGTGGACTGCTACTGCGCTCTCGGATGATCAAACCGGTAGTAACCCTCTGGAGGTTGATCGTATGCGCAAGGAACACCCTGGAGAGGAGAACGTTATTCGCAATGGCCGTGTTCTTGGTGGATTGGAACCTAGCCGTGCATTTGGCGATGCTGTCTACAAGTGGAGCAGAGACGTCGCATACAAGCTGCGTGAGAATTTCTTCGGCCGCAGCCCCTCGCCTCTCCTGAAAACCCCTCCATATGTTACAGCTGAGCCTGTAGTCACGACAACTAAGGTCAACCCTGAAAACGGCGATTTCCTTGTTTTGGCCACTGATGGTCTATGGGAAATGCTTACTAACGAAGAGGTCGTCGGCCTCGTCGGCAAGTGGATCGAAAGCGAAGGACAGTCCGGAACCAACTCTCAGTTTGATGCTGCCTGGAACAAGGTCTTCGGATCGTCAAAGACACCCCTGCCCGTTGAGGAGAGCAAGACTGCTGGACCTGATGGCAACAAAACCCCTATCCGCGTTCAGCAGTGGGGTATCGACCCAGATGCCAAGGATCGCTTCACAGTGAAGGACAAGAACGTCGCTACACACCTCATCCGAAATGCTCTTGGTGGTAACAATGACGAGCAGGTGTGCGCTCTGCTCACCCTGCCTTCTCCTTTTTCGCGACGTTACCGGTAGGGAACCTTGCTCATCATTATGTGTGCCCTCACTAACAACTGTGTAGCGATGACCTGACTGTGCAAGTCATCTTTTTTGGCCATGGCGAGAAGACAGGTGAGATTACCGTCAATCTCGAGGCCACTGCTGGTGAAGGCGTCAAGGCGAAGCTGTAAGGCAGGTCTGTCTGTATATGACAATTTTTGGTGTATCTTGAGGGTCGAGTATCAGGGTGTCGTAACCAGAACATTTGTACACTGGAGTTTGGGGGCGTTTCGGAGGTTCTCGGCAAGCGAATAGTGATGCGTTTTCTTACCTTGTATTGTTTAGAAGTACAACATTTGAGGCCATATACACGGGATAGTGTAGATGTGGTTACAGGAGTCCGACTAGGGAAATGCATCAAAACATCTTGTCCATGCAAAATCTGCTCAAGTAATCCCTGCCACAAAGCGGAAATGCATCAGCCCAAATTCATATACATGTATGTACCAAGGCTCGAGTGGCAGTAAAAATTGGACATGGCATTCATCTAAGCTGAGTCTAAATCGAGAAAGCCGCCCAACGCCCAACAATGCTGAAGCCTATATATCAATTGACAAAAACTCCGTACCAGCTGCTAAAATCCGAGTCGCTACCAACATGAATGGTAGTAACTTGTGGGAAAGAAGGGGGGGACAAGCCTACGAGGCTGTGTAATGGTCTACTTTTCAACCCTGGGCCAGAGTAGCTTCCTTGTTTTGAGACTCCAGCACATCCTTGCGAATATTATGATCCAAACGATGATGATAGCGACGGTCATGACGGACGCAAAGATGTGCAGGCCATTGTTGTCAAAGATCTTACCCATGACGCTAGTGGCTGTAACCTGTAGATGGTGTGAATAAGATATCGTCTACGACAAGTTGTATTGGAGGGGAAATACTTACAAGAGCGGTGTTGGGAAAGACAAAAGACCACCAGGTCATCTGGAAGGGCATATGGTGGCCCGGAGTAGTGTATTTCCACAATGCGCCGACACAAACGAGAAAAAACCACATTGCAAGGCCCCAGAGCCAGAGGCTCACAAGAAGGCTTACGACTTTAATAATGTCTGCGACATGAGGAGCGCCCAAAAAGTTTTCAGGGACGAGCAAGTCGGCTTGGCTACCGAGTTGAGCTGTGATTGTTAGTTCCTCTGCTCTAATCTGCGGAATAAAATATGATCACGTACCTATACCAGCAGCAGTAAAGCCATAAGGACCTATTGACATAAACTAACAAAGGTCAACATATGATACATGAGCGCAGAACGTAAAACTTACAATACCGGGTCTCTGATTATCCCGTGGGAGCTTCTGGGTCATTAAGCGATAAATAAAAGCGGAAGATATCATAAAGGCGATTAAACAGCCGGTTCCTTGAATGGCAGTAGCTCCGAGTGCCATAGCCACGGTATTTACTGTCAGTTCATGACCAGAAGAGTCCGCTGCAGCGATGAGATTTGCTGCGAACGGTGCATTGAGAAGCAGAGGGTATGCGGGAAAGACCCATGTGGGTGTCATTGTGTGAACGGGGAAGATCCTGGGCATGAATTGTTAGCATTCAAGGTGTTTGAATGGTATCAGCTAGATAGGAGGTCTCACAGCGTAGACCATAAAATAAGATATAGAAATGCGCTGACAGAGACACTGACGGCGGCATATACCCAGAACACCCACTCCATGGCGTTAAGAAGCCACGGGCCTGTGTAAGGGATACCATATTGGCAGGTATTGATTAATATTACAGCAACACTAGAATTGTTAGAACTGTTTGAGAATAAACTTTGGACATTTATCGCTCACGAGACCAGCTGGTGTTTGTTAGTACCAGTGTTGTACGATGAATGATAGGAAACCTACAGAGGCTGAGATAAATAGCGATTCTATCTGATCGGTAAAAGAGTTTATGAAGCTCCCCGGACGAAGATAAAATCGTGTACATATGAGAACACAGTTCATTATAAATAAGACAATGTTGAGGAAGAAAAAGAAGAGGCCGACGTCGCGTAGCCAAGGGGCTGTCCATTTTACTAGTGAGGTCAGCCACGTTCCCTTAAGTTGGAAGAAGGCGTGTCTACATGAATGAATGATATTGGCAATGCCGCCGGTCGACATTGTCTAGGAGATGTCAGTCAGGCCATAATTGAGTCTCAGAGACACGTACCAGAGTAAAATAAGTCCATTGATAACAGGCAATGCGGTCCCTTAGACCGACCCTTCGGTTCTGAGACGTCTTTTCCACCGTGGCCATAACATGATTCAAGCTGTGAGAGGTAATTGTGGAACTTTGATTAACGAGCCGAGGACGACTCTGGTTATGAGCATTGGCATCCTCGGGAGCAATGGCGGCAATATACGACGGTCGTTGAGTTAGTGGTGGCCGCGGGACAGCAAGACGTCTTGGGTTCGGATTTGGATTTGCCTTTCCATCAGGGGCGGCAGGCGCCGACGCTACGGCCGAAAAGAAAGGCGGATGCTCTTCTGACGGAGACTCGTAACCTGTAGTCAGACCAGTCAGACCGGAGGCCGAAGCCGAAGCCGAAGCCGGAGACGGAGATGGAAACCCGGCTACCACTGGATAGCCGGAGGGGGCCATTCCGGAGGAGGGCCACCAATGTCGTCGGCGCGGCGGGCGAGAAGCTTAGAGACACAGTAGATAACCGCGAGAGCGCTAGGTTCCATGTGAGTGAAAGCAATGTGGAAGTAGACCAGGTGAGCGACAAAGACGAGATGGTGGAGAATGAGGGTACCGAAGTTAGCGAGCGGCATGATCGGAGTTGAAGACGGAGGAGGAGGCGAGATTTAGTCTAAATCAATGCCCTTGTTCCTGGGGGCATAAGGTAGGGAGGGGCCAAGGGGAGGAGGGAATGACAAAAGAGGGAGTGAAGAGTTTCTTGTTCTGGCGGCCGATCAGTACCAAAGTCAGGTTGACAAGTGACTTAATTCGGAGCCGCGTGAGCCGCTTGTGGATGGTTGAGTTGGGTGAGAGGGTGAGGTTGATTCAAGGTAGGTATGAAAGAGGTGGGAAAGAGAGGTTGATGTGATGATTGATGATGGAGTATAAATTCTTGGTTAGAGTTGGTAATTCTGCGACTATAAGGCGCCCACTTGAGAGTTTAACTCGAAAACAGCATTAACTTTCTATTAAATAAACAACTATCATATGGGCTAGAAATTGAATCGAATCTCAATCCTAATGTCTGGAAATGATGGGCTTTGCATGCTTGGCGTTGATTACCTGCCCAACTGGAGTTGAGTCCACTGTAAGTTAGAAGCTAGGTAGGCTAGTCATGCTGGTTGGTAGCGTGACGTGACAGGGGCACGACTTGAAAAGATTTCCATATCTATTCCCGTTAGACAGATCGAGGTGCGTCACTGAACTGGTTGGTAATTCTGTCTTGTATGCTGCTTGTCAAAGTTTGATCATTTGATCTTGGTTCATATCGTGAGATCTTGCTCGATCATCTTGTGGACATTTGTGAAGCACCCTATCTCGATCAAACCTGATCTGATCCTCGGTAATCTTTGTCTCACCTTCCGTACCTTATTTGTATTGCATTCTACTAAGAACTAGTCTAGACAATTATATCGTGCTGAGGCATAGCTTTGTGTACATAGCAGTAGGTACCTACCTAGCTATTAATCCCTATCTTGTCCATAGTTGACTCTTTACCCTGTAGTTCTGTAATAGTGCATCGTCTTAACCGAAATATTCATTGTAACAGCGTTTGATTAGAGCGACGTCAGCGGGGTCAAAAATGGAGATGCAGCAGGCTCCATAATTACCCGAACCCGCACGTGATATGAAATGCCACCTTTCGCGATACCTAGCTCCTGGAGCTTTATCTTGAGCTTGCATTCGTGTCAAACTTGACGTCGATTACATTACGGTCCTTTATAACACGAACACGATTGTACACGAGAAGATATCCCGAGAGTTGCCTCGAACTATGATACCATAAACATCGCAAGCATTTCCCAGCCCAGCGCATCATGTCTTTTACCAATACCCCCGTGACTCGGCTTGGTGTGGTCGGTCTTGTGGCTGGCTCCATTCTAGCCAGTGTCCTCGACGTCAAGCACTACTTCTACATCCTAATCGATACACACATATGGCGCTACCGGCAATTTTGGAGGCTTCTGGCCTACCAACTGTGTTATGTCAACTCAACCGAGGTCCTCTTTGCTGCTATGTCCTTGTATAACCTCCGAATTGTTGAGCGCATGTGGGGTTCTCGCAAGTTTGCTGTAAGTTGTTCAATGCCAGATTCTCGTCAACGTTACTGACAGTTTCTTCTCAGTCCTTCCTGGCTGTCACTTATTTCATCACGTCCATAATTCCACCAGTCGTGTCGATCGTGCTGCGACCTCTCACTGCCGGATATCTAAACTACATACCAGCCGGTCCTACTCCTGTCATTTTCGCCATCCTTGCTCAGTATCATGCTATGGTTCCGCACATGTACAAGTATCGAGTTGCAACGTCCGAGGCACCACCAACAGATCGGCCATTCGTGGGACTTACTTTCTCTGATAAGTCCTACAAATACGCCATCGCTCTACATCTCGCACTATTACAATGGCCAGGTTCGGTTCTAGGTGCAATCACTGGCTGGGTTATCGGATATTCGTGGCGCGAAGGGCTCCTTCCCGCTGCCCTCGTACGTTGGCGGGTGCCAGGTTGGGTAGTGGGACTAAGTTCGCAGAGACGAAGCGCTGAGTTTGAAGGTCTCCGTCGTCGCCTTGAAGACGAGAATTCAACGACAGCGGTAACAACAGGAGTGCAGGGACAGGCTCAGGGACAGGCCGAACGCCGAAGAACCATGGGACAGCAGATCATGGATCAAGTACGAGAAGTACTTTAGTGTAGTCGATATGACAAAGATGTCGGTCAGTCACCCATTGCATTTGATTCAGCGATACAGAGTACCTATGCTTCGAATGAATGCGAGACATGCGAGTCTTGCAGTACATTCCTGGTTGAGCTTCAACTCACCGTACATACATACAAGATACCAATAAGTGCTCGAGTATTGTCTAGCGGAGGAATGAACCTGGTGCAGTAACCGCAGATGCACCTCTGATGTGTCAAGACGGGCTGAGAGCTTCGCGTATTGAAGGAGGGTGTCAGATTGGGCAATCGGGATTCGTCCATGGCGTTGCCAGCCACAGCCATCGACTGTCAGCATTACTGCGGGATCAGCGGACACAGCCATGGAGGTAATGACAGCAACGTCAGTAAAAGCCACTATAAATGGACCTTTAATGTTATAAATAAGGAAACGGGGTTCCAAGGATACCAGCTCAGCCTCTAAGATGTTGTGGTGATTATGCAGGTCGCAATCACATAGATAAACAACAAGAAGAAACGCCATACCTAACTCTATTCTGTTCTCTTTCTCTTTCCATTTCTCTCACAAGACCATTCTCGAAACGGAGGCTCATTCCTACTGGCTCACCTGTTATAGAGCTAGCGGCTCGATAAAGACTAGTGGAAAGACCCATGCCTGAGCAATGCGGGTGCGCCCCTCCTGTGCCTTGCTCCAACCGCCGCAAAACCCCTAGAAGACTGAATTGCAGCAGCCTAAGTGGTAGATCTGCCCTGAGCCGGTACGTACCTGTCTACCTGACTCGGTTAGACTTGGATCAGCTCCGCCGCTGTAATTCAACTTGCAGTGGAGTTCTTCACAAGGGTCCCACTGGACAACTTAAGGTAATTAATCAACCGCCGTATTCGACCTTTTGGGTTGTCGATGGGTCTCCTTTTCTTCCATCTTAGTCGACACCGACCTCTCCTTTTCTCTCCCCAGCATTTGGAACAACCTCAAGGCTTCTGCACCGACTCTTCGGCGGTAGCAGTTCAGCGCCTCTTGCGGGATTGCTCTCGACGTTCTGCGATACCCCAGCCTCAACTGTTTCTGGACGCGACGCCCCTTTGTTGCACGACCTAGCAAACGGTCAACCACCTGTCAAACTTTTCGATACTGACTAACCATCGCTCTTTATGGCGTCTGTTGTGTTATCTTGACCGTCAATTCCCATTCGAGGCTCACTCCATGTTCTGATAATCAACACGAAATAACCATAAACTCGTCGAAACTATGAGTGCATACGCGCGAGAGGGCAGCCCGTATGGGTTCGACTCTTCCAGGATGTCACCAACGGCTGCAAGTCCTCGTGGCAAAACCTTCGTTGAAGGCTATCGCAGTGACATAATAAACGGTTTCGAAAAGGATCATGGACTTTACAATCCGGTATAGTTTAAATTGTGGAGTTTTTGACTTACAGCTTCTAACCATTGGTATAGATGAATCCTGAACGACCACAAAGTTCCGCGCTCGTCGACCTTAGGGATCCGATCCAAGTGCATCTCCTCACCGAAACCGCTCTTTCTGATAGTAAAGAGTATGAGATCTTGTCACAAGAAGAAGTAGACGATCTTAAGAAGCAGTGCCAGTCTTTGTCTCAACGCGTTGAGTCGACTCGACAGAACCTGACAATACAGTCCAAATACCGAGATGCAGCAATTTCAATGGCGAGATTATACAATCCCGGGAAGCTGGATGGCAAGCGAAGAAGTCTTCTGGGTCGCAATAGTGGTGACCACGCTCGCGCAAAGGAAGCTGAGACTGAGAGGCAGGCGAGCGAAAGGAAATGTGAGGAGTTAGCAGCGGAGCTTTTTAATCTCGAGAAACGGCTTATGGAGCCTCAACGACGCCTACTGGAACACACTGCTGGTATTCTTCAGCTCACTCATAAAGCATCAAACAAGAAGAAGGATATGACCCCTACACTTCATCCAATGAATGGTATGCCTGGAAGCCCAGAGAGCCTATATACTTATACGCGCAACAGTATGGACCGCGCCGGTGACGAGCACTTCTTTCACGATGATAACCACTTCGACCAAGCGAACGGAATGTCTACCAGGGGACCTCCTCGCCAACAGCCTATCGAGATACCACTTAAATCACCAATTCGAGAACAGCACAGTCAGCTAAAAGATGAGATGGAAAAGATCAAGGATGAAAATCTGCATCTCAAGGGCCAGTCTGATTCTTTGGTCACGTCGATAACAGAGATGGAAGCTCGACTGGAGAATCTGAACGGCTCATTGCGGGATGCGATCGTTCGCTTCAACCCTTCCAAGAACGAGGACTACTACGACCCTCCATTTGGTGTGCCAGGAATGAAGCCAGGGGAGCTGCTCAACAACCAGATGGACTATCTTGAAATGGGCCTCAACGCCATCGAGGTCGAACAGGAAGAGTCTTCCGGCGACCATGGCAAGGTTGACAGCTCCGTCGACAAGCGTATTGAATCACTTAACCAACAAGTTCGGGATCTGTTGATGACCGTGGACCCCGAGTACCCAGCTGCACCCCAGTCCTCACAAGACAGCATCGAGTCGAAACTCGACTATCTTGAGGATGCGTTACGTGCAGCAGACTCCGAATTAGAACGTGCTGTTCAAATGGCTCGATCAGGCCCACCAGAGAAGCAGGATGATGAGCAAGTAGAGCGAATCCTTATGAACCTCTGGAACATGATGCAGACAGGCTTCACCAAGATCAAGAAAGAGAAGGAGGAACGCCGACGAACCCGCATTGAAAGAGGCTACGAAGACGAAGAAGTCTCTGATGACGAGTTCGATATTGACGAGGCTTTCAGTCTTCCCGGATTCTCGAACCGGGTTCAATGGCTGTACTCTCAGGCCACTACCCTCAAAAACCAGAAGTCTGT
The DNA here is from genome assembly GCA_014899045.1 of Fusarium palustre. NCBI lineage: Eukaryota > Fungi > Ascomycota > Sordariomycetes > Hypocreales > Nectriaceae > Fusarium > Fusarium palustre. The sequence goes on along the minus strand of JAAVUH010000045.1, from coordinate 43,728 downwards.
ACTAAAGCGACAGATCAAGCAGCAGCGAGAACTCAACAACAAGTCAGATGCCGAGAAGGACGAGGAACTTGCGAGAAAACAGGAAGAGCTGGACGAGACACAAGTCTTGCTGGCTCGAGCTGAAAGAGACGCCATGACTGCACAGGCTATGCTCGAACAGACCTTGGAGGAACTTGAAGGTACTGGTGTGGCACGCAATATCGGCGCTCAGAAGGCTCAATCGGAGGAAAGCGCCAAGAAGATTGATGAGCTGGAATCTGAGCTGAAGCGTCTACAGAGTGATCTGGCCGGTGCAGCTGGAGCGGCTGGTGCAGCACATGCGAAAGTCGAAGACCGAGAAGACAAGATTGACAGCTTGGAGAAGGAGCTCGAAAACGTCAGATCTGATCTTGCTGATGCGACAGCTGCCGCCGCCGCAGCCCAGTCTCAAATTGATGATCGCGACAGCAAGATTACTGCCCTCGAAGCCGAGTTGGCTTACCTGGAGACAGCCCAGAGCGAGGTTGAAGAGCGCAACACGAGAATCGCCGCACTCCAGTCTGAGCTTGATCAAGCCAACGCCGCCCATGCTCAGATCGAGGAGCGCGATGCAAAGATCGCAACCCTGCGTACCGAAATCCAGGAAGCCAACACTTTTAAGGATCAGGTCGAGGTGCACAGTGCAACCATCGCTACCCTCAAAGCAGAATTGGAGAAGACCAATGATATCGAAGCTCGCCTCGAGGAACGAAATGCCAAGGTCGCTCGCCTCGAGTCCGATATGGAACTACTTCAGGCAGACTTGGCAGGTGCTGCAGGTGCTGCAGGGACCGCTCAAGGTCAGCTCGATGAGCGAAACAGCAGGATCGCTGCTCTCGAAGCTGATGTCAAGCAACTCGAAGAGAAACTGGCCGATGCTGAGTCTTCCAGCAACAACAATCGTAACCAGTTGACTGGCGTGGATTCAGTGATTGAAGCCCTTAACGCACAGTTAGACGAGGTCAACCGATCTAAGGAAATGGCCGAAAATAACGCCAGGTCCTTACAGCAACGTGTCGACAGCCAGAAGGATGAGCTGGCGGCCAAGAAGAAACAACTCAAGGAGAAGGAGGATGAGCTTGAGCTCCTTAACATGAACTTTGTGGAAACAAAGACAGAGCTCACCATTGCCCAGGCTGAATTAGATGGTGCTTACGGTTCCCGTGCCGAGAGGGCCGCTGACGTGGCAGCTATTAAGACTAGCGGCGAGGTGATGAAGCTCCAAAACCAGCTCACAAGGCTCAAGAATGAGCTGGCCGGAACCGTCCAAGAGCTCGAGGATGTCACGAAGGAAACACTCAGTGCTGAGCGTGAGAAGATCGAGCTTGAGAACAACCTCCAGGATGTACAGGTTGTGAAGAAGCAGCTTGAAGGAGAGGTGGCGACATTACGCAAACGACTCGAGAAAGACATGGAGGAGGCTCGTGAGCACATCACCAAGCTTCAGGAAGATCTTGATAGCGAGCGTCTCAAGGCAATTCCACCAAATGGCGGAGTTGGCAGAGGTGCCTCTGTGCTGAGCGAGCAGTTCAGGGCCACAATGCGCGAGGAGAGGAAGAAATTCCAGGATAACATCAGGGTAAGTTTACATTCCTTCTGCACAAAACCAATGGCAGTATACTGACAAGTATCAATAGGAGGAGCGTGCTCGAACACGTCAACTCGAAGAAGAGCTGGCCAGGTTGAAGCGTGTCCCAACCCCTACCAAAGTACCTCCAAGTCCTCAATGAGCAAGCCATTGAGAAGAGAAACTTCTGGTGCGAACCTTTGGGGCCAGTTTAACTTCGAACTCAGCGTTACGTTTCACGATGTACAATAATTCTTTTCTTCAGTGCTGTTGGTACTTTTCGTCTGCCACCACTTAATTCTGTTTTGAGAACACTGGTTGGATGTAAGGAGGGCCGAGAGGGGATCTTGGGAGCATATATGCATACACAAGGAGTTTATGTGAAGGACGAATCAATGATTCTAAAAAAACGAGAGCCAAGAAGAGGGTTCTCCTCGATAGATGATGGAGAGGCTGATGGTTTAGCTTGTTAGCGATATACTGGGTGATTCTTGTGGAATGGGTCATTTATCTAGACTTTAAGCATACCATGTCGATTGACAGGAAGCTATATTGACTTTATTATCGTAAAACCATGAACCCTGGTGCTCCTGTATGCAAGTGGCGAGTAAGAAAGACTGCGTTGGCGGTGAGGAACATTGATCTCGAAACATGTTCTCCGAATCTTCACGCAGAAATGTTCGAACCATAGATTCTCGAGATACTTTCCCCATAGTGGAAAACGCAAGGCATAGATTCTCTATCGATTTATGGAAAAAAGATTGCGATCCGCAACTCTATCTTAAGAGCTTGAGCTTAAGTAGACATATGTGCAATTGACGCCTCAGTTTGATACACGGTACTCTTTGTCAATCTCCCCTGGGTCGAGGTGATTCAATACAGTATTATGAAATATCACAAGCCGAATATCACGAGATGACGAGTGATAAAGTTAGCTTGAAAGGGGTAAACTTACACATGAACCGCAGTATTAAGTCGCAAGGAGAAGGATTGGGTGGTCTCTCACCGAGTTTATAGTCCGCGCTTCAAAGGGACGTCGTTCACCGAGAGACTATTTTTTCTTCTTCTCGAACTCCTATCTAGCAAGGGCTTGTGTGGCAATCCAATCAGCCTTACATTTGTCTTGGACTTCGAAGCCACTGGTTAGTTGTCAACTGGTATAGGATATAGTATGCCATATAGACATGGCTAGTCTACAAAGTCCTCGCCTATGTTCTCAAAGTCGACATTAGCAAGCAATCTATTTGTTCATCATAACAGACCCAGAAACGATACTCTGTTTTTCCAATAATTTCACATGTATTTTATGTCATTTTGAGTTTGGTTCTGGATATTTAATAGTTCTATATCAACTCCAAGCATCCCCCAAACTTGGGCGCTCGAATCAATGATGTTGTGGTATTAACCTTAAGCTGAAAAACACTTTAAGATTAGTTTCCTTAACTCTGAATGATTTTGTTCCTCCGCGGTAGTCCATAGCAATAACCAAGCAACCAGGATTCAGTTGGCCAGGATTCAGTTGGCAAAGCCGCGCGGTCACTCGACCCATCTCGCCACGTTCGTAAAATATCTATTACTATGTGCATGGGATTTGAAGTCATACACTGAAAGTCTGACGGCAGCCAAGCTTAGTTACTATCTTTCAAGAGTGACAGCATGTTGCAAACAGCAATTCTGCGGTGGTTGATGCAGGTCACATGGACAATAGTCACAAGCTGAGGATCAGCTGGCCAGCAGTCTAGTCTTACTTAGACTCAGCACATTCAACTTCACAGTCAGCGACAAATTCGGGAGTCCAAAGGGCTTGATCAACTGGATCAAAATGATAAGCGTAGCTGTTATGAAGGAAAGGCACAGGACATGACAATGGCAATATCCTTGACTTGCACCACATTTTGGTGTGACATAATACCAAACGTAACAAGGCAATGCTAATGCATCCACCCGGGCAATCAAGAAACAGATAGGCGGGGGACTTGTGTAAGATTAAGTTGAATCTTTCTAGTCTTTCTTCGTCTAGTCTATGCCACTTATTGCGCCGTGTATGTACAATAGAAAGAATATCCGGTATATGTGCTCAAATATGTGCGCCTGATCTAAATGCGAGCCGTCCAAATGTGTACAGCTTGAAACCAAAAACAAAAAAGTCATGTGCTTCCCCGTACTATACCGTGCTACTTTAATAAGAAGCACGAGTACTTTGGGACAGCTTAACACCGAAAGCGCCGTTGCGTCGAATCAAAGAGCCGCGTCCAACCTCCCAAAACTAGAAACTCCTTATAAAGCAAGACGCAGAAGACATAATAAAGGGTTCAGGAGTGAGTAGATAGTAGCGCCACCACATACAGAGGCATAGTGCAACGGCAAGGCCTTATTAAAAAAGCTCCGATGCCGAATCGAGTGATGTAAGTTTGAGTTCCGGACCAGCCAAGAATAGTTATCGAGTCCCGGGTGAATTATGTTGTATCCTGAAGCCAAGGATAGGTAACCATGCATCGATATTAAAAGATGGTAAACGGTGTATAGTGAAGTGGTGGCACGAAGGGATACACGGGTGCTCGTCTTGATTAGTCCAAAGACATATCATCCTCGTCGACATATGCCATGCGAGCCCATATCCTCCAGTGGACAACGCCGACATGAGCAATGCGGGTGGCAATATCTTCAATGCCGCCTTCCTGCTGGCCCATACGGATAGCTGCATCCAAGTCTCGGTCTCGTCCTGCATCCAAGCTGCGGCTGCTAGCAGGCACACGGTTACCAGTGGCAATCGAGAACAAGCAAACACCGGAGAGTGACTTGAAGTAGCGCACACGTGTGGCTAGTTCGGTAACGAGTCGATTGCGGTACGCCTCCTCCATCTCTTGATAAATGGGAGACGAGATGCGGCACACATTCTCGGTCAACTTTTCCTCGAAACGGGTAAGCATATCCATAGGGGCGTTGGTGAAACGGAAAATCTGTAGGGCCAGAGAGGGAGCCATTGCTCGCCATCGATCGTGGTAGTGAAGATCATGTGGCGCCTGTTGGAGCAGTGCGACGAGAGTATCGCGAAGGTTTCGGGCCTTCGACTTGGACTCGTTGGTATCTGAGGTCAAGTATGCAGGGAGGACCAGGGACGATCGTGGTGATGAGAAGTTTGAGCCCGAAGAGCTTAGTGCGACACTTGAAGGTCGAGAGTTGGCCGAGGGAGGCGTGTTGAAATTGAACTCATGATCATCTGGGACGGCACTGAGGCAAGCGGGAGGTGTCTGGAGACGTGAAACCCGCTCCAAGTCTTCATACATGCGCATGCAGACATCCAAGTTGATAGCATCGAGAATGTCAGATCTAACACGTCCCAGCCTGTCCTCGTCGAAGAAGAATGTGCCAGGCAAGGGCTTCTCGCCAGCGGAAGGGAGCATCGATCGTGAAAGTCCCTCGAAAAAGACACCCATGTCGCCAAAGTGAGACGGCATTTTTCCAGAACCATTAGGATAGGTCCTGGTAGCCTCCTGATACCATGGCTTAGCATCGCCGATATCCATCTTGCGATTTCGCAGTTTCTTCATCAAGAACTTCTGTTCGAAGGCTGTTGTCTCTTCAATGAGAGCCGGTCGAAGACAGCGAATTTGATGGTTTGCGACATCCAACTTCATCGCCTCGAGGACGCTTAGCAGACTTCGCATACCATTAACAAGCTCCTCGACGTCGTTGTTGCCATTGCCATTGCTGAGCTGCTTGTACATAGAATCAACCCACTCATCTCGCATTGGCGCGCAGTGAGATTTGAGAACTCGTGAGAGCCACGAAGCAAGCTTCTCCAAATCAGCGATTCCACGGTGAAACTGCTGCATCAGAAGTTCAACGTTGAGGCCCTCGTCAAGAAATTGTCGGTCACGCTGCGGCACTAAGGTTTGAATGATTTCCTTTACGGACTTGAGAAGCTTAGGCAGGCACCAGTCATCGCCTGTGCCATGCTTGGCATAGAAACTACCTCGGTCCATAATGAATTCAAGGAGCTCCTCTTTCAGTGTTGTCCAGAAGATGCTGGCGCGGTCGTGTTTTCTTCGGCCCTTGTCACCCTCAACATTGGGTCTGAAATGCAGTTCAGGGTCGAAGTTGATGTCGTGTCTTAGTTTAGGATTGTTGATGATCTTGGAAACCTCAAGCTCGCCTAGGCTTGATTTTGTGACAGGAGGCTCAAGCGGTTGGCTTGGGGCAGGAGACCTCCTGCTATCAGGTCCTGGACTCGATGTGGCCGAGGTTGTTGACATTTCGGAAGGGTTTCGTGAAAGTGGTGCCGCCGCTGGCGCTGGTGCATTAGAAACATTGTCATACCCGCGTGGTAAGACTTGTGATGATTGCGTGGCCTCGTCCTTTTCGTCGGCTGATGGTTTTCTAGTTGTCTCCTTCTCTGGTCTCGTCTCGCCTTCACCGTTAGGCCCAGGGCCCGACGTGGACAAACTCCTTCTGGACCGCTCAACCGGGCCTCCAAACCCTTGATCTGCCGCCATCGTATCGTTTGTCGATTTGCCGAGTATTTGGTGATCAGTCTAGTCGATTGTGGCCAGATTCAGAATGGTGATACTCGAAAGTCAACCAAGAAATCTGGTGTGTTTAGTTCACCAACTGTTCAGGTAGTTGTTAGCCATGCAACATCCAGCAATAGGAAAGAAATATCTCGGGAACACGAGGGGCCCAGGGTAAACAATTCAGAGCACACGGCCGGTTGCAGACCACTTGGTAAGAGAACTATTCATCAACCAAATGTTGTACACCAGCGCCAAGTGCAATCGGTGCGTCGTTTGTTTTGTGTCCAAGGCCGTATGCAATGTTGAGATGTTGCGGTCGACTTACGAGAATGGTATGAGGTTGGAGCGGATAGTGACTGTTTTCGTACACCAAGTATTGCGTCTGTGTGACAGTGTATGCTGTATTCCTCTTCTCTGTTTTGCCGTCACCGTTCCTTCTGGTGGGTTGCTTCGCAGTTCGTTTCGGTTGTATATGATGTCTTTGTACGTGACCAATCGTCTCGCGGGTGCTTGCGTCGAGTAAATGAAGGTAGGGGAAGGCCAGACCTATGTTGAGTATTCTAGAAGCTTAACAAAACAAAACCTTACAAGTTAAAGATAAATATGTCTTCAACACTCATGGCCTTAAAGAGAGGGTCAAATGATTACAAGTATGGGGAGACAGAAATAGAAAACGGATCAAGAGGAAGGGAAGAGAGAAAGAAAAGGGGACGACAGTGACGGGAGACTGGGATATTTGATATGTGGATAGTCTGAATAGTGTGTGGCACTTAGACAGACGAGACCAGGCTAGTGGTACATTGGCTCCTCTGATGGGCTCTTGAGACAAGTATTTTTCCACCGACTTCAACTCAAAGTCGTCTCCATAACCGAGTCAGAGGAACGAAAGCCTTTTCTGCGCTGTGCTTGGAAATTTAGGGGCCAAGCGCGGCATCGCGTGGCATGGGCTGGCCTGGCCTGGCTAGGTCTGGCGGTGGGCAGCGGAACGCCATGCATGCAGAAGGGGAGCCCGTGTAGGCCATACAGCACTGTACCTAGAACGAGGCAAAAATTCGTTAATTGTACTCCCTAATGTTTTCACTCCAACATCCCAGCTCCTTCAAGTCCGTCTTTCTGACGTGGAAGGGCCCTGCATGATAGGGGTGTATTGAATAGTAGAGGTGTGAACGTAGAGTTCGTGGTTGGAATGCGCCAGTAGTTATGTATGTACACCAATGTATCCTCATACTGGGCTGTAATTAAGTATCCTGCAAGGTTGGTGGTGGCCGTAAAAGCGTGCGTACTGTACTTCTACGTAGGATAAGTTCATCGACAAAATGGCGTTTTTGAAAGATTTTTTTTAACTGTCGCCCCCGGAATCTAGTGGAAATATCTAGATGGCCGAATGGAAATCATGGCATCAATGAAGAAGATTCGAAACCTTTCAATTGAAGCAGTCGGCATCAGTGGTCGTTTTACTCTCGGCTCTAGTCTACAGGTCAGACAGAGTGGCATTCAGGACAGGACATGCTGGCGGGGATTGGAGTGCAATCTTAACACTGCAGCGACAGCGTGACCCTCTGATGTTGTGAGCCGGAGCATGTTGTTGCCATCGTCTCGGTGCCTCGTCTCTGTTAGATGAGTAGGGAAGAAAAGGTCAGACGCTACTTGACTCAGTCTAAAGGGGGTGTCACGGGGACCACACACTTGCCGTGATCGATCTTCCTTTGTCTGATGAGATTTCTTTTGTTTTGTAACAGGAATATCGCAGAGATACAACAGAACAACCACTGTATTTGCGTACTGTATTGCATTCCACGATAGTTGCCGCCTTGGATAAAGCCAATGGTCATAGCGAGAAGAGAAGTGTTCCAGTGAATGGATGGTAATCAATCCTGGTCCAGGTGTACACTGTATTGTACTGTAGTAGCGACGTGGAATGGCTCCACAGACTTATTAGTACAGTGCGTGATCAAGACATTCGATGAAGCGAGTGGGTTTTGCCATGGATGTCATTTCGTAGGATCCGCGGGATGAGATGGAGAGGGAAGTGCCCTGGGCCTGGAGATGGGCAGTCTACAAAGTTGGCAGTGATGAGTGGATGGTACCTTCCATTCTGTAGGGATAGAACGGGAAAAACGGCTCCTTCCCTTACAGAAGGCTGTTGTCGTCAACCTAAGGAAAGAGGTAATGCTGTGCATTTTGACTCTCTACAAACTTACCTTGGTAACTAGCATGACACTGCAGGTAGTCAGTCAGTCAGTCAATTCTGGATACTGCAACAACAGCAAAAATAAACATAATAAAACAGGGTCAGTCTACGACTTGCCGAAGGCGGATCGAATTCCAGGAACATTCGACCCAAACAGGCCAGGGAATAACAAACTTGGCCTGCCGATTCGTCCAACAGTTTCAGGGGATCTCACTTATTCGGGACCAATGAAGGACATTCTGCACAGTACAATCAGTACATCAGTACTAGTACTCGACATGCCACGCTGAATAAGGTACCCTACCATCCATACAAACCGAGTCCTGGCGCCAACAATAACCCCAACAAGGGACGGCCCAGGGCCAAGTACTCCCCATTTCCCAGGGACCACCATCGTCATTCCATCGCACTAGCACACCTCGGGGGGTCGCAGAAAGATCCATCCGCCGCCGCTGCTGATCTAGAAACGGACCAGAAGCGTGCAGATTTCGGCGGAGTCATTGCGCGACTAATGAGCCGCCCCAGCATCGGCCACTACGAGTCGTCCTGCAACTCTCGCTGGTCCAGAAGCCAACAAAGCAATGCAATCTTGATGCTGACTGACTCTTTTGATGGAAAAATCATGTTTCTCGTGGCAGTGTAGTGACGACAGTTGCATGCTGAGCCTCGGCTGGGGATTGTCTTTTCCTGGACTTTACTGTATGTAACCTTTGCATCTATGGTCTCATCAACTGCCGCCACCATGAAGTGCCGTCTTTGTATTTCTAAATATTTGTCAGAAATCTTCACTTGCACCTCGCCACAGACAACAGCTACGGGCACGCTATGTACTGAGTCAGAAGCGGTGACTTGTATCGATGCAGTAAGTCAGGCAGGCAGTCGTGTCATTCTGCAATGCAGCAAGCCAGTCTCACACAAAACACAAGTTTGCCGAGGCGCTCACAAGTGGATATGAGGTTGTATCCGTACTCCGTTTTGCCCGTACGTTATTACAGCCTTCTCAGGCCTCTCGGTGTACAGTGACCGACCAACTCCAAGGCGAAGGACATTTCGCCAATTTCGAACTTGCCAATTGGTCAGTACTACTGATAGTGTATCCCAGCCTGGTGGTACTGGGATGCTTTTAGCTATCTAATCTCTTCTTGGTACACCGTCCCGTACAAGCATATTCCATGCCGGGCAGCGTGCAACAGCCTCGGGACCCTTGGTTGTTTTGTACAATGGATTGTATTGGTGGAGGTTCATAATATAACAATATCGTGAGAACCTTGGATATAGTGAGCATCCCAGGTCACCAAATTCTATTCAGGGCGGGCAGACCAGGGTTCGTCCACGCTTCGGCCATTTCGATAGAGGCTCAGCACCTGCCAGAACGTCCATGCGTGCAGGCCCTGGAGCTGCATCTGCGTCGAATGCTAGTGGTGTCGTAGTGGTGTGTTTGGCAGCAGAATCTTAAGAGCGGACCTCCTCGATTCCTGGTCAGACAGGGTAAAGCAAGGAGTGGTCTATTACCTATGCACCACCAGTTCGACAGAAAGAAATGATGGGGTTCATCTCTCGACAGAAATGTGCCAACCCTGACAATTGCCCTGAGGCCCAGCCAGGATCTTGGGCATTCATTGTTCCCATTTTTACTCACACTCTTGGGCTGCCAGCTATTTATTTGTCCACGCTGCAATGCAATAGCGTTCAGCAAGGCTCGCTCGCTATGAGTCAGGATTGACAACAACCAGGAAGGACTCCATTCTTCATTTAAGTATCAAGAATCAATCGCAAAACACCATCGGTGTGGGACCACATCACCATCCACCCAGGACACGAAGTGGCCAACGCATCAATGCACCTATGTTCAAAACGACAACCCAAAACTTGGCTCTAAACTAATGCTGTTCTGCCCAAGATGCTGCAAAGCTATCAATGCGGATGTGAATCTTTCACCGCCGTAACCGCGATGACAGTCTCAAATGCTGCTGCGGTGGTGTAACAAGTTGTGGCTGAACTCATGGCACCTCATTCTCATTCACTGCACACAAATCGCAGTTTGATCGACGAGCTCCTCAGCAGCAGACTGCCAAGGTGTTCGTTCTGGTCATTTCCACATGGCCACCTTCAAATCTTATTAATGGCAGGATTCGACGCCAAACCTGAGTCGGAGATGCCGTCTCTTATTGGAATGGAATGCTTTTGGTGAAGGCAACTCTATTATTTATTCAGGAACGGACACATGTATCCAAGTTTCTGACTAAGACCATCCATCAGCCGCTTCGCCCCAAGGTCCATGTTCTTTCAGCTCACCTTGTCCATGCGGCGACAGCGGATGGATTCCTTCCTTGTGTCACGCACCGTCCGTCCGTTCAGGTCCGAAACCACCACATCAGACATCGGGCATGGCGAGGCTGCAACGATGGCATACGTGACAACAAAGTAACTTCCCTCCCATTGATTGATCATTGACCCTCGGGTTCGCGGGATTCTACCACAATTGATTTGTTTTATCCTGTGTAACTAGATGCAAGCAGCCAAGGCAGCCCAACAAGCGCCCATGACAAATGATCACGCGGATTTTTTATTTTTTATTTTTTATTTTTATTTTTTTTAGGAGAAGGGGAAAAAAAACTGTCGATACACTAACATAAAGGTTGTTTGTCTGTCCCTCGCCCTGTTACTTGAACAAAGCCCAAAGAAAGAATGTTGGCCGCTTTTGGGGGCGACAAGGTCAATAGTGCCATGCAAGGCGAAGAAACTCTCTACTAACCCTAAATTATAAACCCAACGATTCATTCTCGAATTTGTAGGGTGTGGTTGTGCCACTTGCTGGTCCTTTTGTTGGCGTTTCTTTGACAGGCATGTTAGTGTCACAGTCACAGTCAGTGCCATGATGCTCGTTCGACGAGGCCAGACGCAGGGCAGCGAGGCCGAGTTGAACGATGGAGTTGAATCAGGGACGTGGTGCCACTGAATCTCCCTCAACTACATACTACTCTAGTATACTTACCTAGTATAGTACAGTACACCGTATGAGTTTTGGATGTCTTATCTCCGTCTCGAATCACCTAGATTCGCCTTGCATATGCAGTCCCCCGGGTCCATCAACTATCTACGCCAACCACACTCCTATAATATATGTAAACTAATTGTAGTGCAATACCCGTACATGGTTTCGTATATTTGGTGTTTTGTCCCCTTTTTTATTTGTTTTTGAGGGGGAGGGGGGCCTTTCCCAGACTTATACTTGAAGGCGCCTAACTTTATAATGGAGTTTCATTTCGAATGCAGCTCTGCTGGTTTCACCTCGCACTAGGAATTGCAACTCATTTTACGGATTGAGCAGGTGGTGGTGTCGTGACGAGTCAGACTGGGGGCCACCTCAAGCTTCAGGCCGAGTTCGGGGCTAGAAGCTCGGGGCCGGAGCAGATCCACGATACGGCAATAATAGTGACTGGTATTAATAGTGTACATAGTAGGGCCAAGATTCAGAGGCAAGGAGCGGCGTAAAGTTGCATTTCGGGTATGGTTGTTTTGATAATACTTTGTTGATGCGGTTCTATTAAGACTAGGTTATTCGGTCGGTCTCAACCAACATAACTATATACCAATTGTTTTGTTTCGCTTCATCAGCCTGCTCTGCTTTTCTTTTCCTCAGTTGATCTACCTGTGTTATTATGCGCATGTGGTCAACCGTGCTCTCACCAACCAGTACTAGGTACTTATCGTATTCATGCGAGAATTACGCCCACGTCGCACACATATGACGGCACCGGACCATCAAAGTTTGCAAATGACTTGATTGATTATTTATGATCAGCCTAACCCACTTGGATTTGTGTGTGTGTGTGTGTGTGTGTGTGTGTGTTACTGTGCCATCTGATTGTTTTCATGTCTTAAATTTTACTCCGTGCTTGGATTTGGATCGTCGTTACTAACAAAGCATGCCAGTTAATCTAGTCAAATCCCCTTGAGACAGAAATAGCGGATTTCGATACGGCTGAAGGGGTTTCTCAACAGATCGGCTCTTGTTTAACCCCGGATTCTGGGCCTGCTTGTTGTCGTTGTCCCGTATTCCTTTTCGCTGCACCAATCACATACATTTTTGCTTTTTGTAAGACGGGAAGGTTTATGTTAAGCAGCCAAAGATTAAATAGGCAAAGGCTGGTTGTTCGAGACCCCGTATGTATGCATATTGTAATCTTATCGTGGTGGATGGATGTGACATGCCTCAACAATGTGCAAAATGAATTGAGCAGGGCTCGGCTCCTCGCATGATCGCGGCAGGCAGTATTTTACCGCATCATGTTGAACGCGCACGCATGGACTACATGTCCTTTTTAGACCCGGCGTCTTTTTTATAGGTTGGGATGGTAAGACCACCGTCAGCTTTGTGAGATAGGTAAGCAGGAAGGCCTGTATGTACCAAAGGACTCAAGATACAGACAGTATCGGATTATTGACATCCCATCGTAATATGACTATATCGTCTAGGTCATGTGGCATTGAATGTACCAGCATAGACCCGAGTTTCGTTACGTGCTGTTCCCCTTTCGGCCAACGTTGCGTTCTGGTATCACCTCGTGTTACTCGCTTTGAGACTTTCCCGAGAGAAGGGGAATAGAACACTTCATGTACTTCAACCCCATGTTTCAAAACTGCCGGTTTGCGTGGTAAATTCCTGGGCATGTAACATAAAGCACTCTTCTTTCACAATGGTGCAGAATGCCGCTTCGCTCATATGTAGGCAGGGCATAACTTGCGAACGGCAAAGTCGAATTATTTCATGATCATGATCGGAAGATCTGTATGTGACATACAGCGCCAACATTCCGCCTGGTTGGTTCTTTTTCCCCTCTTCCCTTCCAACTCCTAGCCTGTCGTGATATCTTGAATAGTAAAAAACAAAAAAGCATGTCGTTGCGGATATATGGTTTAGTTGAGGAGGATGGAAACCTGCAGTATACGGTCAGCCAACTCAGACACATCAAGAAGAATAATTGGGACGTACGGCCATGAGGACACAGCATATACTTATATAGGGACTCAGTCTTTCGCCTATCCTCGCGCATTTCCAAAAAATGCCCATGAATCTAGGATCGTGTCAGCCTCGTCGTACATCTGGGGAGTCGTCACATTCCGTACCCGTTCTTATTTCGGTCCATGATGCCTGGTGTAAAGTGGTGAACATATGCGCTCGTGCATATGAGCAGCAGGAGGACGAGTAGGAGGGATTGGAAGTTGAAGAGGGCGGACTGGAGGAGCTGTTAGCATGTCGATTTGGCAACGAATGTATAGCGTGCATACCATTTTGACGACTCAAGAAGCTGGTCCTGTATTAGATAAAGGGTTTCGGATCGGATATCTCGTTTGTATACCTCGACGTTGAGCTCGACGTTGAGCTCGACGTTGCCTTATCAATTCGTCCTTCTGCCTTTCTCACATGCGACAAGTGTGCTTAGGGGTAAAGATTCGCCGAAGCCGCGACGTGTTTCTTTGAGCTCTAAACTCCAGGGGTGACGTACCTGGATTCAACCCCCACAAAAGTCCTAACCCCACTGTAGGGACCCCGGACTGAGCCTCTAACATTCAGTCGCAAGGCTGCGCTGAGCACCTGAATCTTTTCGCAAGATTTCAACTACATCTCTACCGCGAGGCTGCGCTTCCCTGATCTCCAAAACTCCGATCATCAAAACTCGGCGATTTGCATTCATCGATTCCTCCTTCTTTTGTATCTTTACTTTGTAAGCGCTCAGGCGCCGATAGCCATATCCATAATGGAGCCCAGAGCTCGTGCCGGCAAGAATGTCGGTAAAATGAACTTTAGCCATGCAGAGCGTACGTCTCGATTCCTTCCTCCAACCCTCTAATCACGTATTCAGACTGACTCTTTTGTCAGTGGCACAGCTACTCTACGCACATGGCGACGTTCAAAACCCACTTCCCGAAACCGTTCGCGTCCTTGACGAGATCCTCACGGACTTCATGCAGTCCATCGCCTTCGAAGCGACACGAGCGGCTAATTACTCAGGTCGGCAAAAGATCAAGTACGAGGACTTTGAGTTCGCGTTCCGCAAGAACCCAGCGTTCCTAGGCAAAGTCCAAGAGGTCTTCGAGAAGCAGAGAGAAATCAAGAAGGCACGAGAGATTCTGCGTGACGGAGAGGACGAGATCATGAAGGATGCTGCGGATGAGGAGAAGAAGAGAGAAAAGACAGATACTAGACCCGGAGGCTCAGGTGTAGGCGGCGGTGCTACAGCATCTGCGGCGTCAAGAGCGGAGGAGGAGCTGGGTGAGGCTGATGATGATGTCGAGGCCGAGCTTGATGCGTTGGGTAAGAAGCGCTGATAGTGTTCCTTTTGAACATTATAAGACTACTAGCAACATTCTTTTTTTTTTCGGTACACTTATGGCGTTTGGCAGAAACACTGTCAGTGATGGGTTCCGGCGTTTAGGGAATTGCTATGGCATATGCACAAGACTGGAGTTATGGATAGGGGCACAGAGTCAAAAGCTGTCCTATGGCTTGTAGATATCAATGCAGCAATATTTTCATCCATATGTTAAGATCTGGGCACCGTAGCTGATTCAAGCGATGATATTTACATTTGCAGCTATTTGTTGCAGTTGAAGTTATGGGTAAGCAATCAGTTGAACGAAAGCTCGTTGAAAGATAAATCTATGGAACAATGTTACTATATAAACGTCAGTAATAGATCAAAGCTTGACTCAAGGAATCTTGTCTACTAATTGTGTATGTTCACGTCTATGGTATTCCTGTTGTCCAAGATTCAAGGGGTTTGGAGCTATTAACTGATCGAACAAGTTCATCAGCTTCATTAACTGGAACAACACCTAGCGATCGTAACACAATATTGATATTATTTTTGAACTAACCCTTTGATTGGAACTAAAGGGCATTATTGTATAAGCAAACTGTTATGCTCTACCGGACAAGTTATAAAACTTAATCGATGCTTACCCTGTACCGACCGATGATAGTTGCGGTTACTGGTTTGAATAGTAATTGCGTTTCAAAAATGAAATACTCAATATACTCAGCTTGAAACATACAAGACGTGTTCCCTTGATCCCTTATTACTCCATCGTCTCTTCGAAATTATGCCTGAGATGTTATCATCTTTTACTCCATTGTTTAAGATTGTTGGGAATGGAAACAACGTGTCAAAACCACTATTCCCGGACCCACTATCAACCACAACGGGCAGAACGGTCATAACGGGATCTTCATCCTCGGCCAACTTTGGCAATATACCGACACCGAAGTCGGAGTTCTTGCAGAGCCAAGAGGTGATTCGATATAAGTGGTGGCTTCTGGCTTCTTCATCTGGTTTAAGCGCCCACTCGTTTTTTCTGAGGCCCTTGCCACTGAAACCTTTACTGGTCGCGTGTCTATGTTACTATCAGTAATGTAGTGTAGTACTATATACTTTGGCTATGTTTTTGGTAACTTATGTATTGTTTGCTGGTATCAAAAATCTGGAGAAGTGCCTGACTTGACATGATTGTCTCTGGAAACCCAACTCTTAAACCACGCTAATGTTGCTATGAACCTTCACTGATTGTCCTCGTCATCAAGGGCCTCGAGAACTCTTTACCGGGGGGCTAGACTTGGGCTCCGCCCCCACTGCAAGAGACTTACTCCTGTTGGCTCCGTGACTTGTAAAGGCGAAAAAGGGAACCACCAAAAGAGGATCCATGATCGATTCAGTGGGTTCTGGCTGCGGGGTGGTTGGCTCTTAGTGGTTGACGCTCTTGAGTTGTCGGTTCCCGTGGGATCTTTCCTTATTTGTAGGACTCTATTCGTCTTTTCCTCTTTCTCTCACTCCGTCTGTCGTGATCTGTTCCTGTTTATTCGTGAGTTTGTGACAGCTTCATGGAAGAAAAGTAGCTGCTTGTTGTTACCTTAGTTGAAATGGACAAAACTCCTCCGTCATATGATGATGTTCCTCAGACTCCCTCGGCCAAGTTGATGCCTGGGGAGTCTCATGAATCACATCAGCACTTGTTACCGCCGTCGACCTCACCTAATCTTATGCCTTCAAAAGCTGACAATGCAAGTTTTGATGACTTTCGCCGAATATCTTCAAGTCCATCTCCTTGTCCATCGCCTATCCCTCTGAGGCAATTCTCCTATAATGAAGCCGGCTTTTCAATGGAGGCCCCATCGTCGAAATGGAAACAGTTCTGGGTCAAGAATAAGCCTGCTGCTTATGTCGCCTTATCCCAGTTCTTCGCAGCTTTGATGAACCTCAGTGCACGCTTAGTCGAACTCGAAGGGGACGGCATGCATCCCGTCCAGGCCCTCCTCTTGAGACACTCGATCACTGCCCTATGCTGTTCTACTTACATGTGGTGGAACAAGACCCCAGACTTTCCCTTTGGTAAGAAGGAGATCCGATGGCTACTGTGGCTGCGTGGAGCAAGTGGCTTCTGGGGTATCTATGGAGTTTGGTACTCGATGATGTACATACCTCTCGCTGATGCTACTGTTATTACGTTCCTCGCGCCAGGTGTCGCTGGCTTCATCTGCTGGTTTGCTCTCCGTGAACCCTTCACTCGAATTGAACAGCTTGCGACGTTCGTTGCTCTTCTCGGTGTCGTGCTGATCGCTCGACCCACTACCTTATTCTCTCACTCTGACGGTGATGATTCCTCGACGACTGAACCACCCGAGTCAGGAGGTATCCCTGGTGCTGATCACGAAGCCACTCCCGAGGAACGTTTGATAGCCGTTGCTGTGGCTTTGCTGGGCGTTTTGGGAGCAGCTGGGGCCTATACAACTCTCCGAACCATTGGAAAACGAGCCCATCCACTCATCTCCGTCAACTACTTTGGTGTCATTTCAACTTTCATTGCCTTGGCCATGCTTATTCTCGGACCCATTCTCGATATTCAGCAACCAGGTCTCCGATGGGTTACACCAACGACGGTCAAGCAGTGGGCACTTCTCCTTCCACTCGGAATCCTGGGCTTCATCATGCAATACCTCCTAACATCAGGCCTTGGAGCTGACAAGTCGAACCGTGCTAACTCCATGGTTTACACGCACATGCTCTTCGCAGCGAGCTTCGACCGTTGGGTTTTTGGACATCGAATGGGGCTCATGAGTGGCGCTGGATGTACCTTGATTCTCGGAAGTGCAATTGGCGTTGTTATGCTTAAAAAGCAGCCGCCACCAAAAGTGCCTTCAGATGATGTTGAGAGGCTTGGGAATTTGGAGGGTGAACTGGAGGGGTCTCCTATGCTTGTGGCAGATACAGGGGCGTCAGAAGAGTTTAGACTTTCGAGGTAGATTGGACAAAAGTTTGTTACATTATATGTTTGTACATGTTCATGGGTTGCATAGGATATACATAATGCTACACCTGTACGTACACCGTTGAAAGTGCTAAACTTGACCTCGATGATTGGCAATGAACAACCGTTGAACTTTATTGGGGATCTCAGGCATAGATGATCGTGGCTGTAACCGAGATCCTTGAAGTTTGGTAGGTTTTGTTTACAATCGACAATATCCAACCTTTTCTTCCGTTGTGTTCATTCATTGAGGAAATGTGAAGCTGGGCTCCTCGAGCAACTCCATCATCTGCTGATTGCTGTTAAACCACTCACCCAACTGTGCCGTATTTCCCATCCACATCATTGTGTTCGCACCTCTCTGACCCTCAGCACCGTCAAGCATTCCCATATCTCCCAGCGTCTGCGAAAAAGTACCAGCCTGTGCAGCATCCATGGCCGAGGGCTGCTGTCCTCCATTGTTGAGTCCAGTTGGCGGGAACCCAAGTGCCGCGAGATATGTATTGAGTTCAGCGCTTGCCTGCGTCTGGTCAGCAGTCGGCGTGGTTGTCCGGAATTCAATATAGCGAAGTGCTACAGTGTAGAGAACTTGGAACAGCCGATGCATTTTGGCGGCAGCGTCTGATAGTGTTATGGTTGTCTCAACTGATGTGCAAAAGTTGTGGAGTCGGGCCAGATCGCTTTGGTCTCGAGTTTCGATGGCTTGACAAAAAACTACAATGAATGGGATAAAGGGCGCGAAGAGGAGAGTCCTAGTCTCATTAGCATTGCTTCGTATAGGATTATGTGTACAGTAACCATACCAGTGAACATAGGACGGGAAGTACAAGGCATTGTCGCGTCCCAAGAGATCCATGCAGTCCTGATGGCGCTGTAGCGTCGCGCGCGCAGCATCGATACACTCTGGGATAAATGTTACTCGAGATCCTGAAGGAGTGGGAGTTGCTCGGTAAATGAGAGTGAGAAGCGAGAGCCGGAGCACGTCGTCAGATATGATGATGAATTCTATGAAATACTCTCCAAGCTTCGTTTTGACTTCTCTCTCACGATTCTTCTGAAAATTCTGTATGAGACAAGGGCAGATTCACTGGCATTAGGGGTACTTACAGCTAGTTCCCTACTCCTTCTACCAATGTCTTGCAAATCGCACACGAGTTTCTGGGAGCGAAGCCTCCTCACCTCGTCTGATTCCTCCATAGAACCAGGACTGTACAACAGCTCATATATATGCCCTTGACACCGAGCTGTGGCTATCCATAGTGAAATGAAAGGGGACAGGGGAGTAGCATTGTTAGAGTTATCGGAGAGCATAGGCACGGTGACGTCCCAGTCTTGAATAGTAGACGCCCTTCCAAGGCGGAGGGAAAGACTCTTGTCGATGAAATATGCATTCCAAAAGAGGAATTGCTTGCGCTGCGCCTCGCGAGGCTTGTCATTCTTCATAGTAGATATACGATGGTATCCCAGAGTTTGACATAGCTCGGATGCTTTGCATGACAAAGTCCATGATAGCGATGGCTTCGATATTTCAATAGCATAGAAAGCCTAAAGGCATTATCAGCGCGGTGCATGGCGAAATCGGTGAAGAAGCAACATACTCCAAGTAACAGGGCAGAAATCGTGCTGGAAGTAGCGGGCAGATGGAAAGGTAGATTAGCTAGCGCTGTCTCTGCGTTTTGACGGAGTGCTTTAGTGTACTCCTCATTCGCTTCATGTTCCTTCTTTTCGGTTACTCGTTGCTGGCGATCCTGGAACATGTACATTAGGCCGATATTCACGAGGATAAAATCAGAGTCTGTGATATCCTCAGAGAAATACACATGGAGGCACATCCCAGAGAAGCTCTCCATCGAGAAAAACTCCCTTATCCAGGCCGAGATTTCTGAATTGTTCGCTGTTGAAGACGGGGACTGATTAGCATGATACACATATATGGGTGGCAATACAAATCACTTACTTTCACATTCCCGTATAAGGGCAACGGCTGTTTGAATCGGCGGCATGTCACTGTTTTTGAGCGTGGGACGTGGCATCGGTCTGGCATACGGATAAGACATCTCCGTGGCAGCAGTTTGCTGTTTTAACGAACTGACGATATGATGCAGTGAGTCGAGGGTCTCGCGTAACTCAAGGCTAGCACCTTGTAAGGACTCGGTACCGACAGCATTTTTTAGAAACTCATTTGCGAATTCGCCATGGGCAGCCAAGGAAGACTCTCCCTCGATGACAGGGCTGTCAGCAGTCAATTGAGCAAGATGTCCATAAGGTGTTGAGGTTGAACTCTGGACCGGCGATTGACGTGGAGGATCGGAGGAGTTTGGGCTGGCATTCTGGCTAGTTTGAAGAGAATTTGTAGATGTGATACTCGTCTTCATATCTCGCATAAGCTCCGTTAGAGTCTCGAGACGGCGATCGATAATGTCGATCTTTTTCTCACTACAGTTTGTTCATTGTCTGATCAGCTGGTCTGTCCATGTCTCCGGCTTAGGTAGTGGGTTGAACGAAGACCAGTCGGACATCTGGGATGAAGTGGCTCCCGTAGCACCAAGATCTCGTTCGGGGTAACATAACATACTATTGGGCTGAGAGGAGGATCCGAGTCCTTTTCTCCTTTGGGCGAGTTTCGTGATGTGTGCATGGTATCTTAGCATGTACGCAATGAGAACAAGGCGAGTTTCTGTCGCAGCGGATCTATGCAGGTAATGTTACTATGTACTGAGCTATGGAATACAGAGTGTTTGATATTAGCAGACTTTGGTGACTACAGTAGCCTCCAATAAATGGCCGCTCCCTTGCTGCACTTGCATTGACTGATTGATCAGATGAATTTGATATGTACATACCTTGCGAGTCCGGCATGCATCACACTAAGATAGGCGTTAGTTTGAAGAAGCCGCGGGGATAAAGATAGACACAGGAAAGGACTGGGCTTTTTAGGCTATAGGCGGCACTAACTGCTCGTCGAATAGTCAAATTAGAGGTATTCTGGGGTCCATCGGATCCCTCATCGGGGCCATCGACATCAGGGTCCATGTGGGCTTGGGAATCTTCAGTCATGATGTGGGATGTGAGGTTCCGATATCTCGGACACTATTGGACAAAGACCCCCGAGCAATGGATGTAGGCCGAATGCGGGTGACAATAGCAAAATAATTCTGAAAATAGCGAGTGTCACTGAAAGAGAGGAGAATGTTTATGAGAGTTCAGTAATCTGTAGCCTAAACTGTGCATCACTTACATGGGAGGTAGAGAGGGACACGGAACGGAACGCGCGGGTTCCCAAAGAATCGGAGCCGTTGAGCGTAAACCAGAAAAGTGGAAACAGGAAGGTGCGGCTCCCGAGAACGCCGTGAACCCGAAAGAGCCAATCAGATCCAACCAAGGCTCAAGTTCATCCAATCTCTCAGCACAAGGATCTTCTGTTTCTCTCTTGGCCTCATCTAATGGTTGTCGTTTTAGTTGATGTTGGGGGGGTTTATCGGGGTTGTTTGCGTAATAGAAGACGAATTTCAAGTCATTTCTCATTCAAAAAGCAATCCATCACTTCAAGACTGAGTGAACTTGAGTGGAGTTTCTCTTCATCGTACCTTAAGCCAAGACTTCAGCAGAGATGAGACCTCTGTTATGGAGTAGATGATGCATGGCATGTACATACATACGCAGGTTACATGGAGATCAACCTCAGTTTCGGTACAGCTACTGTGTGTAGACCTGGAGAGAAACACTATCATCAGATAACCCACTGGTTTTAATAAGAAGCAAACTCCCTCAAGCCCTAAATCTCCGGCATTGTAAAACCAATTTTGATCCTGGTCTAGATAATTCATTATCAATCAGTACCCCACTTAGACCACTTTCCAAGGCGGATCTGATAAAAAATGCAAACTAAAGTGCCAAGGATCACCACTAAATAATATGGTCTGTTCTACCCATTCTGGTTGTCTGGCTACGTACTTTTCACTCCACCCCCAGGGTTCTTCTTTTCAAAAGGTTCTTTCGGTCTTGTTCAAAAAGGACGCTACGTCCCCTCTCCTTGCTCGTAAAAATGGTTCCCTTTCTTTTTGTTTATTACCTCTCCCATCTTTCCTTCGCTCATTAACATTAGGGTTGAGGCCTTGAAGCTTGAAGCAACTAGTCTGATTCTTCCATGTACTAGAACCGAGGCAACAAACTAAAAAAAGCTCAAATACGAACATCCCCCGGGCTTCACAGCCTGCTACGATGAATTTTGTATTCGCTTAGGGACGTTCAAAAGTCATCATGACTTCAAGTATCAACGAAAAGGAAAACGAAAAGGTTGTTGGCAGCAGCCAAGCTACCTCAACCCCTGAGGATGTTGTCGTCAACACTGAAAGTGGCGATGCTTCCACCCCAGGTGAAGAAGGAGAAATTGAGGGCTCCTGGAGTGACTACAAGGTAATTGCAACCGGACATCATTCTGGCCGGGTACACTGACACTGTTGAAGCGCATTCTCACATATGCTGGGCCTACAGAATATCTGATGCAGGCTGTCGCCCTTGTTGCTGCCATAGGTTCAGGTGCTGGTATCGCTCTCCAAAATCTCATCTTTGGACAATTCATCACCATCATCACCGACTTCACGTCTGGAAAATCCGAGCCTAGCAAATTTCGTAAAGACGTTGCCGATCTAGCGTGAGTATCGCCAACACAAGGCATCTACGTCAGCCTACTAACTTACCATCAAGACTGTATTTTGTATACCTCGGCATTGGCCGTTTCGTACTCTCCTACATCTGGAACGTCTTCCTTACCTACTCTTCCTACCGCATTGTACGCAACATCCGAAAGGAGTACCTCCGCGCTGCTCTCCGCCAGGAAATTGCCTACTATGATTTTGGTACTGGTGGTTCTGTCGCCACTCAAGCTACCTCGAATGGTCGCTTGATCCAAACCGGTATTGCCGAGAAGCTTGGTCTTTTCTTTCAAGGCATTGCCGCTTTCCTCACTGCCTTTATCGTCGCCTTTGTTGTGCAGTGGAAGCTCACTCTCATCTGCTTGTGTATTGCCCCGGCTACCATCATTGTCATGACTGTCGTTGCCACCATGGAGGCTGTTCACGAGATGAAGATCCTGGAGATACATGGCCAGGCCAACTCGCTTGCAGAGGGTATCCTGGCCAGTGTCCGAACTGTTCATGCTTTTGAGATGCGAGCTAGACTTGTTGACAAATTCGACAAGCACCTCGAGGAGGCCCACACTGTTGGAAAGAAGATCTCAATTCTGTTTGGTCTCATGTTCTCTGCCGACTATACCATCATTTACCTTGGCTTCGGTCTAGCTTTCTGGCAGGGTGTCCGTATGCTCGCAAGTGGTGAGATCACTGACTCTGGTGTCATCTTCACAGTTCTTCTTTCTGTCGTTATCGCAGCTGTGCAACTGACCCAGCTTACCCCCTACACCATCGACTTCAGCCGTGCCATGTCTGGAGCGGCCCAACTCTTTACTCTCATCGACCGCGAATCAGCTATCGACCCTCTTTCCAAGGACGGCGAGACCCCCTCAGAGACTATTGGACACGTAGAGTTGGAGAACATCTCTTTTGCCTACCCCACGAGACCAGGAATCACCGTGCTTGATGATTTCTCCCTCAAGATTCCTGCTGGTAAAGTCACTGCTCTGGTAGGCCAGTCTGGATCTGGAAAGAGCACCATTGTTGGCCTTATTGAGCGCTGGTACAATCCAAAGTCCGGTACCATTAAGCTTGACGGCCGTCCCATTGACCAACTGAACTTGAACTGGCTCCGACGAAACGTTCGCCTGGTCCAACAAGAACCTGTTCTGTTCGAAGGATCCGTATTCGATAACATCAAGCACGGTCTGGTTGGCACCGAGTTGGAGAATGCATCAACCGAAGAACAGATGAGGCGAATCGAAGAGGCCGCTAGAATGGCATTTTCTCACGACTTCATTATGGAACTTCCTGATGGCTACAACACACAGATCGGTCAGCGAGGTGGTCTTCTCTCTGGTGGCCAAAAACAACGAGTCGCCATCGCCCGTAGCGTTGTGTCTCAGCCCAAGGTTCTTCTTCTCGATGAAGCTACAAGTGCTCTTGATCCTCACGCAGAGAGTGTCGTCCAGAAAGCCCTCGATAAAGCATCCGAAGGCCGTACCACCATCGTCATCGCCCACAAGCTCGCCACCATTCGCAAGGCTGACAATATCGTCGTCATGTCGAAGGGTTCCATCATTGAACAGGGCGCGCACGAATCCCTGATTGCTCAAGACGGCACCTATGCAAAACTCGTCAAGGTCCAGAGCCTTGCTGTGGATAACGAGTCAGCTCATTCGACGACCGAGGAGGAGGAGGAAGCTGTCCCCGAAGAGGAAAAAGAAGACCTTAACATGACCAAGACTCTCACCCAATATGAGACTCACATCCAGGAACGCCTCGAGGCTGGCAAGGAACATGGCAACTACGACAATCACAAGCAACTAGGAATCTTCCACGTTGTTTATCGACTCATTCGCGAAAGCCCTGAGGTCGCATGGTCTTACTTCTTCGTTCTTGCGGGATGCCTGGGAGCTGTCGCAGCATTCCCTGGACAGGCTATTCTTCTTGCTCACGTCGTGGATGTGTTTACTCTCACCGGCGATAGACTGAGGGATCGTGGGGACTTCTATGCCAGCATGTTCATCGTCCTTGCCGCCGGTCTTCTCGTGTCGTACTTTGTTCTTGGTTATGCTACCAACACTGTCGCTCAGTTTCTTAGCCACAAACTTCGTAAACAGAGTTTGCAGGACATGCTTCGACAGGATCTCCAGTTTTTCGACCGCGAGGAAAACAGTACTGGTGCCCTGGCTAGTAGAATCGACTCCAACCCTCAATCTATTCTGGAATTGATGGGCTTCAACGTTGCCCTCATTCTTATTGCCATTCTCAACTTGGCTGCTTGTAGTCTCATGGCCATCATCCATAGCTGGAAGCTGGGTCTGGTGGTCGTTTGTGCCGGTCTACCTCCTTTGGTTAGCTCAGGCTACTTCAAAATCCGCCTTGATGCCAAGCTCGATCGGGATACTTCCAAGAGATATTCTACCAGCGCTTCGGTCGCATCTGAGGCCATCACCGCCATTCGAACTGTTTCATCTTTGGCTATTGAGGAGTCTGTTCTGGATAAATATGTCAATGAGCTGAACGGAGCTGTTGCCGGCTCAAAAAACGATCTTTTCCGAATCATGATTTTCTTTGCCCTCACCCAATCGATCGAATATTGGTTCCAGGCTCTTGGCTTCTGGTACGGCTGCCGTCTTCTGTCACAGGGCGACATCTCGATGTACAATTTCTTCGTCGCTTTCCTCGGCGTTTTCTACTCGGGCCAGGCCTCTGGTCAGCTTTTCCAATTCTCAACCAGTATCACCAAGGGAGTCAACGCTGCCAACTACATCTTCTGGCTCAACCAACTTCAACCTAATGTTCAAGAAACCTCTGACAATCGCGACAAGGGCCCCAAGTCAGGGGGTCCAATCGTTTTGGACAATGTTCGCTTTTCGTACCCACTGCGACCTCACGCTCCTGTTCTCCGTGGCATTGACCTGGACGTCAAACCTGGGCAGTTTGTGGCCTTGGTGGGGGCTTCAGGTTGTGGAAAGTCGACTATGGTTGCTATGCTCGAGCGATTCTATGATCCATCAAGCGGCACTATTAGCATCGACAACTCTGTTCTTCCCAGCCTCAATCCTCGCCTCTACCGCCGCATCGTTGGTCTTGTTCAGCAAGAGCCGACTCTTTTCCAGGGCACAATACGAGAGAATATTGCTTTGGGTGTTGATGATCCTGAGACCGAAAAGAATGACCCGGCCACATCGGTTTCAAATGAGCGGATTGAAGCAGCTCTTCGCGCTGCGAATGCGTGGGATTTCGTCTCGTCCTTGCCTGAAGGTATTGATACACAAGCTGGCTCAAACGGTGCTCAATTATCTGGAGGCCAAAGACAGCGAATTGCCATCGCGCGAGCCCTTATCCGCAATCCCAAAGTTCTTCTACTTGATGAAGCCACCAGTGCTCTCGACACTGAGAGTGAGAAGATCGTGCAGGGCGCCCTTGCAGAAGCAGCAAAGGAAGGCGATCGTATCACAATTGCTGTTGCTCATCGCCTGAGCACAATCAAGGACGCTGATAAAATCTGCGTGTTTCTTGGTGGCAAGATTACAGAGGCAGGAACTCATCAAGAGCTGCTTTCACAGGGTGGATTGTACCGTAAAATGTGTGAAGCACAGGCTCTGGATAGTTAGTGTGTTATATTGGACATGTTTGGATAGGTATGAGAAGCAAGATGAAGCAAAAGATATATAATCTTTAATGATAGCATAGATAGTAATACCCTTGAACAATGAAATACGTTAATTGAAGTATAGAGTAAACCTAGGTGCGCTGTAGGTTGGGTTATTAATTTGTGACATGGAATCTGAGATTGCCATGACATTTGGTTGGTTGGCCAGTCCACCGAATAAGGAATTTGCCAAGAATGCAACTAGGATCGGTATCAAGGGCATGACATGGTGTTCGAAGCAGGGTTCATTTGTTACAGTCAGCAAATGTTATTCAAAGGATGGCGAATAATTTGGGTTTAGATTCCAGCTGGTCATGAGGGTGTTTTACAACAGTCGGATAATCCACGGATGATGACACTGTAGTGATGATAGGCCTGATCAAGGCCTTCCAGTCCAGTCCAGTCTAGGCGTGTTCAGTGCAGGGTACGGAGTACGTTCAGTTTGAATGACAGTTGACCAGACAAAGATCGTTCTATGTCACCTTGATGATGATTCAATCATCGAATATTCAAATTGTGAATAATATCTTGTAACTATAAATAGAGGTTGGACAAAGCTTCAGACGATTTATACCTGTTGTAGCTGTCGGAACAGCTCTATTGCTCCGCCTCTGGATCTAGTCATCATTCGGTAGGAGGTACTCAATTCCTTCAAACTCCGTGCCATGAGACGGGACGGGTCCCCACCTATTTTTCTAACATGCCAACTTGCATTTGCGATCTGTACTGTACTTCCAGAATGTTTCCCTTCCAACTACAGTAACGCCTCTTTCGTTCCTCAGATGAACATGGCGAACATCGTCTTTTAGTTGCCAGCAACACCATTCTATTCACTTTTATTCTTCGTATACTAAGTATGTGATTTATTACTTTTCTCCCCTGTTACTACTGAACTGAGCCCCTCTACCCCCCTGAAAGTCGCGAAGCAGTCCAAGCTCCGCGCAGATTAGCTCGGCAGTAACTAGCCCCTTTGTGTTGAACCCGTTCCGCTGACACGATCGCACAAAGTATTCGCTACTGGCATTGAAACTTGATACCTTCCTCATCACAAGCCAACGCCTAGATCGGCTTCGCTATGGCTTCCGAATCGCCAAAAGCGACAGATCTGGCCACGATGTCAAACGATTCCGATGCTAGCAGCAGCTCCACCGAGTCTCCCGCGCCTGCGACGTCATCATCAACAACAACAAAAGACACGCTCGTGCAACCCGATCACTCCACAACCCAAGACATTCCGTCGCAACATGACGAGGTATCACCAGAGCAAGGTGCTGCCTCCAACGCTTGGCTCTCAAAGGATGAAGAAGAAGACGACAATGATTGGCTAGCTTCCAACGATGCTGTCTCCGAGCAGACGCAACAAGAGGACATCCACAGCGAGGCCATTCCCGAGCAAGCGGATGCTAAGCAAGCGGAAACTGAGAAAGAAGACGCCGAGAAAACATGCACCGTGGAAGCAGAGACCGAAAAAGCGGATGTTGAGCAAGTGGATACTGAAGCTGTTTCAAAACCCAAAGGACCAGTAGCTCAACATTCAAGCTCAAGGTCGTTTGCTCGTACAGTGTCCCACGAAATTAGCTTTGGTGACGATGACGAGGGCGAATGGACACTGAGTCGTACCGACACAGACCCTTTCAAATTCATGCCTCCTAGCGACAGAACCAACTCTTTCCCTCCAGTTCCACCCTCTCACTCAACTGCAGAGGTGGAAGAACAACAACCTCTTCCCTCTAACCAGGCCATGGATGTGTTGGAAGAAACAGAGAGGGAAGCAGATGAAGAAGAGGAGCTATATCAGCAAGAGGAAGCTTCACAGGGATTGGATGCACCGAGGAGAGGTCATTCGTCGTCTATTTCTATCGGAGGAGACTTGAAGAGCCCGGAAGGCCAGAATTTTGACGAAAGATATGAAGAAGGAATCCCGTTAATTCCACAAGCCGCTCAAGAAACCAACGAGGCGCACGAGACCCAAGAAAACAAGACTACAAGCGACCCTTTTGAAGAAGAGGATGGTGATGAAGGTTCTGATTTCTTCAGTCAGGTCCTGGGCTCTGAACCTGTATCTGAGGAGCAACATGCCCCTGCCTTGGAACGAAAATCCACTATGCAAGTACTGGATTCCATGAATACAGGTTCTGTTCCAAAGAAGTCCACGCTTGAAGGGACTCCTGAAGAGGATGAGGAAGAAGACGACTCCGACTCCGACTCGCATGACAGCGAGGAGAAAGGCGAAGAGGAACAAGTAGCACCGGCTGAGCCAACACCTGCCGAATCTACTTCTGATCCGGCCCCCGCCAAACAGGAAGATATCGCTTCCAAATGGGAACAAGCATTCGCTGATGAAGAGGATGACGATGATTTCTTGCTTGACGACAACGTTGGAGAGGAGAAACAGGTTGACCCTGCTGCGTTCTTTGGAAGCGATGATGAGGGTTTTCTAGAAGATGAAGACCCAACTGCGGACCCAGTGCCTGCGCCTGCACCCGCACCTTTTCCTACATCACGTCAACCTTCTGGGTCAAATCCCTACATGCCGCAAGCCCCAGCTGCTCACCCAGCACCATCACCTTATGCCCCTGTTAGCCAGGTGCCTGGAGTAGCTGCTCCCCCATTTCCTGCGTACAACACTCCATCACCCAGTCTGACTCCTTTCGGTGCTGCTCCCCAATATGGCCAACCAGCTCCACCACGCCCAGAAATGTCCAAAGCACAAAGCTTTGCTGATAAATCAAAAGGAGGCTATCACTCACCATACGATCTGCCAACTGATCTTGTTACGAATCTGGTGAAGCCTCGCAAGAGGGCAAGCATGCAACAACTCTCACAGACGGAACAGCTTCATGCACCGGTTCAACCGCCGCCTAGAAGCGCTAGCGTTGGTATGCCGGCTCCTCCAACCAAACTCACGCCTCCCTCATCTAGTCATGGGCTACCTGCTCAGCAAGCAGGACCCCCGAAGCCTGCAGCTCCCGGTGCCCAGCACAAGGAAAACTTCTTCGAGGAACTGCCCATGACTTCTAGGCCACGACCGAGCTCACGAACAAGCCAAAGGGCTGCATCTCCTGCTAGAAACCCCCCCCCGGTCCGCGCATCTCATGTTCCTTCACCACTGGCTCCTTCGCTCCCGAACCAGATGCCCCCACCATCAGTTCCTACTATGGCCCCTCCTCCTAGCGAGCCTTATGCCGAGCCTTCGACCCAGGCACCTGCTATTCCAGGAGCTGGTCTCGTTGCGCCTGAACGGGTCAGCCCATATGCTGCTCTGACCACTCCTGCCAACCATATGCCACAGCCTCCCTCGACCAGTGCCTCTCGATACTCCCCTGCTCCCGGCACAAGTCATACCGCGCCGCCAGCTCCTGTTAATAGCCGCTATTCACCGGCACCTCCACCTATTAAAACCCATGGATCCTACGGAGCTGTGGCCAATTCTGGCCCTGGACCAATGTTGCCGCACCAGCCTAGAACGTCAAGCCCATTGACCCATTCTGAGACAGCTCACTTTGAGCCCAGATTGAGCCGAGTTTCATCTCTTCCTCCCACTCGAGAGGTGGACGAAGAAGATGATCAGCCGACCCAAACAAGGTCTGTGAGCGCTGCCCTTTCTCCTCCTCCACAGGAGTCCAGATACAACCCAGCATCCCCCAATCTCTCTCGCCAGACACCACCCCCTCCCAGCTATGCTGGACAGTTGACTCTGTCACCACCTAAGCAAGCGGGCCCATACGCACCTGTTACTGCATCAACAGCTCACCCTGGCTTTGTACCTCCTCCTCGAGCCCAAACCCAATCGCCAAGTGCCTCTTTCGGCCATAAGCAGGCCCAAGGATCTTCAGACTCAACGCGCCGCCCTTCATCTGCACATTCCCACTCATATCCTTCACCGGTAGGCGCAAAACCAGCGCCTTCGCCTTATGCACCAGTAGCTCCTGCAGTTCCTGCAGCTGGTGTCTCCACTGTCCGGACTCGTGGCCAGTCTATCACTATGAATATGATTGCGCCCACTGATGGACGGGAGAAAGATGAACTTCAGCGATGGAAAGGTGTGCCTATCATCTCGTGGGGTGTGGGTGGTACTGTTGTAACATCATTCCCCAAGAGTGTTCCGCGATATGGCATGGGCCAGGCTGTTCCCATGATTGTGCGCACACCTGGAGAAGTAAAGGTTCAGAGTGTCAAGGACCTTGAACCCTTGCAAGACCACGTGGCTAAATTCCCCGGTCCTCTAAGGGGCAAGTCTAAGAAGAAGGAGACAATTTCGTGGCTTAATGCTGGAATCGAGTTGTTGGAAAAGGATTTGCCCGACGTTTCATTCCACTCTCAGCTTTCCCTTGAAGCAAAGAGAGCTGTTGAACGCTTGCTGCTCTGGAAAATCATGCGCATCTTCGTTGAGAATGACGGCATTTTGGAGGGTAACCCTACTGTCGATGCAGCTGTTCGAGATGTTCTTTCCCCTGGAGAGGCCGCATCGGCTGCTGGTGACGATACCCTCTACCCTACTGCCAGTAGCTTTGCTGCAGGCATTGCCACTGTTACCTCGATGCAGGCTGATGGTGTTGACGTGTCCACTATGGATCAGGTTCGACACCATCTGTTGAGAGGTGACCGAGATAAGGCTGTGTGGGCCCTTGTTGACAAGCGACTTTGGGGACACGCCATGTTGATCGCACATACTGTCGAGGGAGACCTTTACAAACGCGTAGCCCAAGAATTTGTTCGCAAAGAAGTCAACTATCCTGGTCACGCCAACGAGTCTATGGCTGCCCTATACAAGATCCTCTCTGGCAACTTTGAGGACTGCGTTGACGAACTCGTTCCTGTACACGCGCGGGCTGGTCTTCAACTCGTGTCTACTGATGCAGGTTCCGGACCCTCTAAGGATACACTAGACGGATTAGATAAATGGCGCGAGACTCTTTCGCTTGTTTTGAGCAACCGAAGCACCGACGATATTAAGGGGCTTAATGCTCTTGGAAATCTTCTGTCCAGCTATGGACGAGCTGAAGCTGCCCACATCTGCTTCATCTTCGGCCGCCATTCTTCAATCTTTGGCGGACTAGACGACCCCAACGCCAACTTCGTGCTCATTGGAGCTGATCATCGACAGCAGTCTGATCAGTTTGCTAAAGAGACAGAAGCCCTACAGCTAAGCGAAGTCTACGAATATGGCTTGTCTCTTGCTGGCGGAGCTCTCGGCGCAGCAGGAACACCTCACCTGGCTGCTTACAAGCTCGAACATGCCATGACCCTTGCTGAATATGGCCATCGAGACAAGGCTATGCAATATTGTGATGCTATTTTGACAGCTATGTCCGCCCAGACTAAGCGATCCCCTTACCACCATCATGTCCTTGAGACCGCGGTTGAAGACTTTATGTCAAGGTTGAAGTCCGCACCAAAGGAAGAGAGCGGCTCGTGGATTTCAAAGCCAAGCATGAACAAGGTCTCGGACAGCATGTGGAACAGATTTAACAAGTTTGTTGCTGGAGATGATACCGAGGATAATGCCGGAGGTACTGGCGGTGCTGGAGATGCAGGACCGTTCACCCGTCCTTCGGGAGAGTTCAGTCGATCACCTTCAGTGTCAAACTTTGACATTTATAGTCAGCAATCGCCTGGTTTCGGAATGACGCCTGCTCCAACACTTGCGGGTGCTGCGTCATCAAAATATGCACCAGCGACCATGACACCTACTGCTAATCTGAACCCCTACTCTCCTACTTCTCAGTACACACCTGGACGAAGCTCGATGGATCAGACCCCTGCAAGTTATGGACAAAGCCCATATGAGCCCGCCTACCCTGGGGCAGCTTCGGCAAACCAAGGGGACAGTTACACACCATCGGTTCCTCAGCCTGGATCGAACGACGCTGGGTTTGGTGGATCAGGCCTTGCTCCCGCTGCCCAAATCACACAAGGCTACTCTCCTGCTGGATACCAACCATACGGCATGCCAACCTCGACACCGATGAGTGGCGACGACAAATCTGCCGAGTCTTCTGCACAAGGCTTTCAACCTCTCAGCTATGGCTACGAGCCTCCTCAAATGTCCTTCAACCCCTCTGAGCAGGTAAGCGAAGAGAACAAGAACGACAGCAGCGGTGGCTACGAGCCTCCTTCTTTCCAGCCCTATGGATACGAGCCACCATCTTATGAACCTCAGTCAACTGCAGAAGATGGCGGTGAAGTACACCAGCCTAAGAAGAAGAGTATCATGGATGACGACGACGACGACTTTCCTTCTATGAAACCTGCTGAGAAGTCGAAGACGGACAAGGACCGAGAAAACGAAGAAATGTTCCGCAAGGCTGCCGAAGAGGATGGTAAGTCTGTTCCTTCCAAGCTGATATGGTTATCACTAACAAAATGAACAGCGAAGCGTGCAGCTGCCGCCCAGCAGTCGTCCAAGAAGGGATGGGGTTTTGGAGGGTGGTTCGGAGGAAGCAAGAAGGCCGCCCTCGAACCGTCTTCATCTGGCGAATCTTCACCAGGCAAGCCCATTCGTGCCAAACTGGGTGAGGCCAGCAGCTTTGTCTACGACCCTGATCTCAAACGATGGGTTAACAAGAAGCCTGGCGCTGAAAATACACCAGCCAAGACTGCTACACCTCCTCCCCCCAAGGCAGGTCCTCGCTCTGTGTCTGGAACTCCTCCCCCGCCTGCAGGCACTCCACCTCCACCTTTGATCTCGAGTAACAGCGCACCGCCGCCACTCATGAATCCAAAGTTGCGCGCTGGCACGCCTGAGTTGACGAAGCAAGCGTCTACAGAAAGCCTTGGCCTGGCACCACCTGCTATGACCAGATCAGTTTCCAACACCAGCAATGCCAGCGTGCCCCCTAGCCGGCCAACCACAAGCATGAGCAATGCTAGCAGTATCGACGATCTGCTTAGTGTGGCACCTCGCAAGGCCGGTGACAAGAAGAAGCCCCGAAAGGGTCGCTATGTTGACGTTATGGCCAAATAAGATGAATGTGAGATGTCTCATCGTTTGGATTTGAATTACCAAATCCATTCTAGGCGTTCTTGTGGGGATTCGTGCTAGAAACGAATCGGAATGTATTAATAATAGATTATTGTCTTGTTTTTCTGTGATTTGGCGAGTAGTGGGATTGAAGAATCGTTGGCCTGGGGCTATAATCAGCGTTTGTATACAAGTTATTGGTGTGGAGGTCAAGTTGTAATGTATTGGGTTGGCAGAAGCATAGAAGCAGCGATACTACCGTCGAGATATGATTATGACTCGAATGGATTTCAACGCAGAACGATAATACGATAAGAATGCCTTGCATGAGGTAATCGACCAATACGAGCCATATATATTGAACCATGATTTTGCAGATGTCATCATTGTTTCCCCCAACTCCACAAGTCTAACGCCGAGATATCGTGATGAGATTCCATCTGTGTTTATTTTATACACTATACGACTGCACATAATACTGATACTTATTAGCATGGTCCAATGCAGCTTAACTTGAAAAACAGACTCACCGTCACGACAGAGTCGTCAGCTGTGGCATCGTCGTATTGAGGCACATAGACGTAAAGGATCAGAGCATGATCATCCGCAAAACAAGCAATTACCCGGCCTTCTAAACGACCGACACTCAAGACACGACTCCAATCCTTGCCATCCACGCGAACTGTCGCCCAGCGTTCGGGCCCGTCTTCTCGGAACTTTGTGCTTGGATGGTCTTCGACGGGGCAGTCAAGTTGTGCCGGATCCAGCTCTGGGTTCTCGAGGTTGGACCACACGCTACATATATCAGTTGTTTCTGTAGCGATTCGTAGTCGCAAACCGCCATGCATATTGGCGCTAATTTCAAGCTTGGGCGATTTGCTGTTGTTGCTTGAGCTTGTGTTGGAGGCCATGGCAAGTTTGGTGAAGCGATCTGAAATGGCCTTGAGCTGAAGGAGTGGCGGTAATTGGATGTGAACATCTGGTTCGCGTACTCTGGGCTGCATGATCGTCTCGACGGTCTCTGGATGAAGGACCCGTACGGGTATATCTTGCGTGATGATCTTTTCATGCTCCCTCCGTAGATTAGTTTCGAGGTGTTCAGGCTGAAACATGTCATCGTCGTCAAAGGGGTCATCGCCTGCGACTGTGCCTGAAGGTTTCGCGGCCCCAGGCGGATTGGCAGCTGATGTGGTTGTCGTGATTGTCATGGAAAGAACTGGCAAACCATCCTTCTTTGTGAGACGCAAGGAAGCAGACATGCTGTTGAGTGCTGACTTGAGAGCGCGCTGTAGAGGCTGGAGGGGAAGCTCTAGGTTAATTGTGTTGCCTGCCTCTGCGGATTGGATGTGGTAGCCATCGAATATGAAATCCATAGCAAGCGAGCTCAACGATTGTCAGTGATGAAGTCACGAAAATGGAAGAACAGACATACGCCCAGACTTGAGATCCCATATCCGGGATGACTGTGAATCGCGCCGTGTCATCGCTGAGGCGCAACCAGGCAATCTTCTCAAGAGAGCCAAGTGCAGCTACAAGCTCTAGGGATTCACGGTTAATAAGTGCCAAGCAAAACAGTAAGAATGACGCAGGGACGGGCGCCATTGAAGGGAAAAGAACTCACTGGCAAACGTGCGAATGTTTTTTAATTCTGTTCGAAAACGCATTATGATCGGAAGTTGTGACAGTCTACAATAATGAAGAGGAAAGAAAGGTAGACGGTTTGTGTTGGACGGGAAGTGATGATGTCGAGGTTGACAACAGCTTTTGTGGGGCATGGAGAAGACAGCTGAACTTCACTGGAACCGGTGATATTAACCATTACGTTCTGTTACATACCTACCTAGGTACCTACTTGCTTGCCTTAGTGCCTAGATAGACGGCGAAATAGAGATGCTCTGTACAGAAACACTGGGAAATGTTGTTTTGAATATTAATTCATGTTGTATATATGGTTGCTTATCATTTTGAAGTGACCTTGCACTCTGACTTACACTCTGATACCCAACAACTCGTCAAAGGAACGAGAAATTGCGAGACTTCACAATACAAGAGATAGATACGCATTGGCGAAGACCGTCATGCGAGTTCGATGTACTAAGGATAATACCTGACGATTGATAGCA
This sequence comes from Fusarium palustre, assembly GCA_014899045.1. Lineage (NCBI taxonomy): Eukaryota > Fungi > Ascomycota > Sordariomycetes > Hypocreales > Nectriaceae > Fusarium > Fusarium palustre. The sequence continues at coordinate 8,753 of JAAVUH010000045.1, read as the reverse complement.
AGTCACATCCCAAGCTATATCTGCTTCCAGGGGGTTCCACGTTCAATCAAAGTCTAGTGTAGGAGGTGACAGAAATGTTGACCAGTCAGTTTCAGGGTGACAGCCAAAACAAACTCAGAGTACTTACGTTGTTAGACAGAATAAGTTAGTAAATCAGTTTCATCTATTATGCTTCTGGAGCCCAAGCTTCATGATACCTCAAGCAGAACGGGCACGAAGTTATAGGCAGGCCGGCTGCAGCCCACCAAAGGCTAGTCACTGTCTAGGCTTCCTCTCCTCAACCATAGAAAAAGGCCTCACAGATCTAGCAAGAAGCCTGGAAGGAGCACATAAAGGAAGAAGACGACCCGAACCTAGGACGGGGCTAGTGGATGGCAGAAGAAATGACCTCTCAGCTTTAGGATATAAGAATAAATAAACTAAGCCTGTAATCTAAATGGCATAAAGTGACATAAACTGGTCTATTAATTGTATCACCCTAAGTCGGGATGACGGAGCCAACACTACAGTCTTGTGCATCTCTTGTGTCTTGTGCCCGAGGGTTGAACATTTCATCTCTTATTGCCTGCCTGACAAGTAGTTACATACCGCTAAAGCCTCGCATGTCGCTGAAAAAATATCCTACTGATGTTCCCCTCAGTCCTTGACGTTTAGTCCGACTCAAACCCAGAATCCGTATCGAATTATTGCTCTTCCTCTTCAATCTCCCCTTCACCTTGAAACACAACAACATGTAGTAGGTGTTTGAAGGCGTGCAAACTGCTTTTGGCGAACCGCTTTTGTTTAAATATGTAGTATGCAAGTCGGCTTTCCGATGCTTTCATCTTCCAACGCAAGGAATAATATTTGCGATCCAGTTTGCTCCTTTTCATATCAATCTTTCGACAATGGTGCTTGTTATCACTTTCTTCTCGCTTCGCTCCCTTCGCGGTGCTGCAGTATTCACAATCGAACCACAGCACGCCAGGATCATCCCGTGGACCCCAATCGACTCGATCAGGTATCTGTAACGCTGGAATGGCAACGTGCGTGCACCGGTGTACGACAGGTGCACAGTATCCCATGGGACACCGATAGTCGTAATCCTCGGCGTCGTTTCTCAAATATTTCTTTAGGCATGATATCCCAAAGTGGTGGCCACAAGGAAGGAATGCCCGAGGTTCTGATTTCGCCCAAGCTAAAAACTGATAGGGTTGAGCAATATGAGAGTATTCTCTGCTGTACATGGCACAATGGTTGCCACCATGGGCTAACTGTAAATACTTAACACTGTGATGAGGCGAATTCACCAGTCTTTGAACCAGTGATCCGGAGGGCTCCGGGGATTCCTCTATTCGAGATAATGATTCTCCCTTCGAGTCAGTGCGAGCTTTTGCTCCTGCGGAAGAAGTTTCTACTATGGTCCGAGTCCTTTGAGGCGGCAGTACGGACAACTCAGTGGTTTCATCTGGTTGTTGCCCTCGGAAGGGCGGTGTAAGCGATCCCATGGTGCACTTCTAAACTTGATGCTGCTCATGACGGCAAACAAGTAAAACGATAGAGATGTCTCGTGTGAACGACGGTAACAATGTAAAGCAATAGAGACGTGACTGATTTGTGTGTGAGAGATATGTAGTGGGAAAACAAATCGTCATCTTCTGCCGCTGGTAGGATACATTGGATCTTAGTAGTTACGATACCTAGTAGTCAGGTGCAAGTAGGCTAAAAGGAGCAAGTGCAATCAACACGGCCGCTTCCTGTCTGGAAGAGGTAGGAGGTACCTGGGTCGGCAGTGAAACATCAGGTCTTCTTCCGTTTTCTGTTCTTCCTTCTAGACGTCCCCCGGATCGCAGCTAATAAGTGGCAGAAGAAATGACCTTTAAGCCTTAGGATATAAAAATAAATGAACTAAGCTTATGGTCTAAACGGCATAAACTGGTCCACTAATTTTATCACCTAAACCTCGCGCGGCCATTTCTTCTGACACTCTGAGGCGCAGGTCCTTTTATGCCTTTTGGCTGACATTGATTTCTGTGTCCCAACATATACCTACATAAGGAAGTTTTCTTCAAAATCCAGTGTAGCAAAGTGAGGCAGTTAGATGGCTTTCGAAAGTATGTGTTGGACGCACTGGAATCCATCATCCTACAAGGACGTATGACAGCCTCGACAGCCTTAATTCGTTATTCAGGCACCTTAGAAAAAAGCCCACCCCCGTATGAGTCAGTTGTGATAACACAATGTCAAAGGACCGTCCCCTGCCGTTATTTAGGTAGGTGTGAAGTTCTAGCGAGCATAGACAACGTTTATTTATCGTCATCAACTACCTCCAAGAAGGACAGAATGTGTTTGTGGTATTATGACCTGAAGTTGTTCCTGGCTAACCGGTCTGGTTCATCGTCACTATCGTCCCTAAATCCCTCTTCAAGACTATATTTAGTTAGCAAAGCTTAAGACATGACAAACCGCATGTTCTCTCTGTGCTCACTTACTCTCTGCTTAACCGCCTGGCATCGTCTGGCCGGGCTGCACGGGTATCTGCCTCCATCTGACGCCATGTAGCTTCGTCAACATTCCCAAGCTCTTCTCCATCATCATCATCCAATCCGTCGTCGAAGCCGTCATCAGATGCGAACGCGACATCGCGATTGGAGCGCCACGCAGCTACACGGGCCGTTATGCGCTCGCGCAAGGACGACGTGTGGGACGACAACGTGTCGAGGGGAAGATATTGACTATAGCGAGCATACCGACGCCATAGCGGAATAAGAACGTATGTGAGTAGAATGAAGAGAAGCAACGAGATGACGGCGGGAACAATGAGCGTCTAATTGCGATCAGGTGTTAGTATCGTACCGCCACGAATGCCAAGAATGCTGTTCAAGTTGTCATGATGAATGCGTACCTTGATGACCGACATTGTCGCGCCCATGTTCTACCTCTTAAGAACTGAAGGGAGCGATGCTGGAGCTTGTTTCAGCGTGGAATCAAGTTTCGAGGATGCGGCGGATGCCATGAGGTTTGAGATCCGACGTTGCCTTGAGGTTGTGACAGGATGGCCCTGACTAACGATATAGTTGAGGTTGTAGGCTGCCCTGGAAACGTGGCTGAAGCCACACTTAAGCACAAAGGGCCCAGTGGGAGGTGACGACGCCGAAGATCCCGCTAAAAAGGGGTTGACCAACAGAAGGATTTAGACTTGCAAGGGGGTAAAGTGCCAATATTAACGACGTTGAAACCTATCAATCAAAGACTTACTGACCAGCGATCGATGCCCCCGATTCATTATTTTTGGAAACAAAGTATATAAAGCAGTGGGATTTATAGCTAAATTCTAGCTAAAATACCAAGGTAGTACCTACCCATCAAGGCAATTGACATCATAATCACCCAGCTATCTGTATCCTTGAGATCAATGCATTATCTTTAGTAGTCCATGATCGGTAAATTTCCCCAGCACGCCATTCAGTTGAGCGGGTCATGTTACATAACCTGTCTAGTTACAGAGCAATTGACCATATCGACCTCTTCCCTCAAGTTGGACATGTCATGAGTAAGAGCGAGATATAGACATAACCTAGGATTGTAGCACAATCCTGTGGCCGCAGAAAATTTAGATCTACTTGCACAAGGGACAAAAAAATATAGTTGTTTTATGGCATCTCTGACCCATTCTTTCTATCTACTTATTTCTAATGGTCTAAACATACCTAGGTCCTATCTGCGTATTGCTATACCCCAGCTCAAGTCCAGTGCTCGCTCCTGGTAACTTATGTTTACGTGACTTCGTATCAGAATTGTAAATAGTTTATGTATGTAAAGGTAGTCGAACCGCTCACGCTCATGATTCAAAAAGTCCACGTTCGACAGCCGGCAGTTGAAAGCAAATGGAATGAGTCGAATGGAGGTCCTGAGACAACCGACCTCGCTTAAGAATCAAGGATGGAGAAGAGAGATCTATGTCTCGTCTCGAAATAGTGGACGGATACGGACGGACCCTGAGACAAAGGAGAAGCCCGAACTGCACGCGGTTCAAGGGATAGTTGAGACAGTTGAAAGAATTCCATGCATATGTACATTGTGGAGATTTTAGCTTATCTATATACGCTTCCATGAAAACGAAGCAAATGTGTAACAATTGACATACCTCATGACCTCGAGTGTAACACAAAAATCATAGTTAGATATGTAGTAGTTAGCTGGTTGCATGAACCATTTCCAAGCAAACCATCAACTTGGCACTCATAAGGATTTGTAGTTAGGTAGTACTCCAGTATGACAAGTGCCGCATGTTGGTACGAGGGTTTACTGTAACTCAAAGATCTTGCAGGACTATCAGTGTGGTTAATTTTCTCCATAATTGACAGTCCCAGAAAACGGGCTGGGACTTAACAAGCTGCCGTCGACATTTTGCCTCTGATAAAGCTCCATGGAAATAATCTGAAATACAATCCAGGTTGACTGTGCCTACGCGTCTTTAATCTAGAAAGCCCACTTCCCCTGATAGGTCCCTTGATTTTTTTGGGACAAGAACCCCCCCGCCTGTTGACGGGTCGTTACTAAAAAGCGTCCATCCCACGAGGTCGGGCCAGCGCCCAGTCACAGTGCTTTTTAGGGGTGTAAATCATCCATGGAAGTTTGGGTGAACTTCATCCACTTGCGGTGCCCAATAATAGGTACTAAGTACTGACTGATTGGAAGGTCCATCTTGGGTGATTTGTGACATTCTAATGAGACCTATTGAATGAATTCGAAATATCGGTTTCATTATAATCACACTCTGTTAGGGCTTTTGGGACGTCTGAGTACCTAGCCCAGACTGCTGCTATATTTCACAAGGATGGATGGATGGAGGGATCCATGGATGATTCTCGATGCCCGCCCGTACACTAGCAGGTACTGACCCAGGTACTCCTTGGCGCTCACAGCGCTGAAATCGCTCCTAGCTTAGCTTCCTTAGGTGCCTACCCGACCTCTAAGCGGCGGCTAAGCAATACTGGATCCATCATCCCCATAGACACTCGAGCCAATCCGCATTCGTCTTGCCCGTGACCCTCGGTTTGGCTTGAGTAGGTATGTACCTTAGTAGCTAGAAGATCCCTGACGATAGAGAAAGGATCCAATCCAACCAGATCATCCCCGTCTTTTGGACACCCAACTGACTTGGTGATTAGGTCGGATCCAACACTTTACTTTACTACTACGCTACGCTCCTTTATGCACACCACCTTGAGTTAATTCGGTTTGCAGTTCGATTCGTTTCATTCTGGCACCACTCCTTCAAGCAGCGGCATCATCCGGTCAAGCTTAGGCCTTTTCTTTGTCTTTTACCTTACCTTTTTTTTACCTTTACCCCCCTTCCAGTCCCTTACAGTGCAGTATCTACATACATTTCCTTTCTGTCAAAAGCAACTTCCGCGGATCAAGGTTTCAAGCCCGCCCACAACGTTCACGCCGCTTCGATTTGGAGATCCTCCGCACCACGAATAGCCTCCCAGCGTTTTATTCAACGTCGAATACTGTGCCCCAAATGAAGCGAGCGGCCCAGGGCCAGCACATCGCCAACTTCACGTGTTTCAACTCGTAGCCGTTGGTAGACGATTACGAGCCCTCGACCTCGAATCTTCCTTTTCTTTTTACTTGTACACACCAGCTCGAAACCGACATTGCTCTTGAAATACGATTCGCAACCTAAATACTCGGCTTCGACGATTGTCGCGGACACGACCTTGCAGTCGCCATGTCTGACAAGACCAGGCAGTCCTCTGGCGGCCGGTCTCTCTTCTCGCGAAGTAAGCACAAAGATAAACGCTTGAATGAAGACTCGAGATACCCCGCAGACGATGCAGCCAGCTTTCGGTCCTCGCGCCATAAGCGAGAGTCGTCTGCTATCTCGTTTGACGGTCGCCCAGAGTCCTCCGACGGCGGTATTAACCAGATGGCCGGGGTTATAACTTCGATCCCGTACGACACTATCGGGGGCGGGTCACGCTCTCCGGTTCCTGTCGAATACTTACCCAAGGGCGAGCAGATGCCGGTGCGCCGAGAACCTCTTCCACACCACCTCAATCAAAATGGCCTAGACTATCACCAATATCCAAGCTGGGACGGTTCAGGCCAGTCTGGGGCCCGTTCTCCAGGGCGCCAGCCTGCTGGTTTCGGTTATAACAATTCAAATGTTACCATGGCTTCGACAGGACGCCAGACCCAATATCAGCAATGGGGCCCTGCCAGGGGCAGTTCGTCTCACTCAAATAATGCTCCTAACCCCCGATACGACTCGTTGATGTCTTCCACTGCTCGAGGCTCAGCGGACAACTTGAGCATACAGTCAGGTAATTTACGCCACGCCCATATTGAGATATCACGCTCACCAAACACAGCAATGCCTAGTGCATCTTCTCAAAGCTCGTATGCTGCTTCGCAGTACTCAAACCGCGATTCCCACCGATTCACAAAGTTTCCCTCGGGACCTCCTCCAGGACAAAGCGACCCTCAGGGTGGCTTCTATTTCCCGAAACCCGACGACGATAATGTAGTCGAACAGATGTTTCTTCAGCTGATGCAGAAGCGAGGATGGCACAACCTCCCTGAGCAGGCCAGGAGACAGATGATGGCTTACCCGGCCCAAAAGAAGTGGACGTTGCTCTATCAAGATCGACTCACCGAGTGGCAGGGCGAGCAAAAACGTCGGCAAACAGCACGACCGACCCAGTACACTGCGACCCCCGATATCACGACCTATTCCGACGAGGAAGGCACCCCAGAATGGTATGTTCGACGAGTTATGGAGGACCGACTTGACACGAAGGGCATGGGAAGTTTGGAGGTAAACCTAAGGACTCAGCAGATTGGTTGGGTAAAGAGGTTTGTCGAGTGTCAGGGACAGGTCGCCTTGATGACCTTGCTGCTTAAGATCAACCGCAAGACGGCACAGGGACCTGCCCAAGACAGTGGCCGCATTGACAGAGGTCTTGATCGCGAGTACGACATCATCAAGTGCGTGAAGGCCCTGATGAACAACAAATTTGGTGCCGACGATGCCTTAATTCACCAGAAAGTTATGGTGGCACTCGCCAGCTCGCTCATTTCTCCTCGACTCACCACGCGAAAGCTTGTCAGCGAAATCATCACTTTCTTGTGTACGTGGGGAGAGAATGCAGAAGGCCACTTGAAGGTTATCCAAGCTCTCGATGAAGTCAAAGTTGCATCCGGAGAGAACGGTCGATTCGATGCTTGGATGCGCCTGGTGGAAGTCACCATCGATGGCAGGGGTAAGATGGGAAGTTTGGTCGGTGCAAGTGAAGAATTAAGGACTGGTGGGATTGGAATGGAGAACTTGCTTATGGAATATGCCGTCGCGACCCTCATGCTTGTCAACATGATAATCGATTCGCCCGAGAGAGACTTGGAGTTGAGGATACACATCCGAGCCCAGTTTACAGCATGTGGCATCAAGCGTATCTTGACGAAGATGGAGGAGTTCCAATATGAGCTCCTGGACAAGCAGATCGAGCGATTCCGAACAAATGAGGCCATCGATTATGAGGACATGTTGGAACGGGAAAACAGCAGCATCAAGGACGATGTAGAGGGCGAAGTCAAAGATCTCACTGATCCCGTTCAAATCGCAGATGCTATTCAGCAGCGTCTTCATGGCACAAAGACCCAGGATTACTTCATTTCAGCTTTGCAGCATCTTATGCTCATCCGTGCCAACGATGGCGAAGAGCGGCTGCGCATGTTCCAGCTGGTCGATTCGATGCTAAGCTACGTCGCTATGGATAGGCGATTGCCGAACATGGATCTTAAGCAGAGTCTCAATTTCACGGTCCAAAGTCTGCTAGACAAGCTGCATACAGATTCGGAAGCCAGGCAGGCACAGGATGAAGCGCTTGAATCACGTCAGATCGCAGAAGCCGCTATGGCGGAGCGCGATGAAATGAAGGCTCAGTTGGAGCTAGGTGCCGATGGATTAGTTGCCAAGTTGCAAAGGCAACTGGAGGAGCAGGCACGGTTCATCGATGCTCAAAGGAGACAGGCAGATGGACTCAAAGCCGAGTTGGATAGCATGCAGACTATGCGAGCCAAGGAAGCACAGCGATATGAGCTGGAGACAAGAGAATTATACTTGATGCTTCGAGATGCTCAAGATGTTGCAGCTTCCAAAGCCATCAAGAGTGCGAATGCTACCAGCAAGACTGCGCCTCCCGAGGATCCTGCTCGCATGCAAGGTATTCTAGACCGCAACCGCCTCATGGAGCGACTACAGATGCAGATCGAGCGACAAAAGACCCAATACAAGCTTGAGGGACGTGTTTGGGGAGATGCTGTCGGACCCTCAGACCGCCTACGAGCTCTCCGTGAGGAGATGGATGATAGACCTGGAACACCACCTGGTGGTGGAACGCCTCCCCGAGACTTCACAAACAGCGTTTTGGGTAGTATTAACCGCAACACAAAGATCCCTCGCAAGCCTCTCAAGAGACGTTCTGATGGTGAGGTGATCGATGAAGACGATGAGACCGAGGGCGAGGACGGTGTTGTCTATGAGAAGCCCAGAATCGTGGAGATGAAGCGACCAACCATTGACGCTAAGCAACAAGCTGGTCTGCTCGGAGAGATCGGCTCCAAGGTTAAAAAGTATGATGGTAGCGACTCCGAGGATGACACAACTGGTCCTTCACACCCTAGTATGGAGACTTCATCGCCCATCACTCCTCCAGGCGATGGCGAAACACCGAAGATCGAGGTTACTGCTGCCGGTGCTGCTC